>JAFBJS010004251.1:206075-255923 GCA_016785265.1 Paraplagusia blochii
AGACAAAGAGGAGATTGATGGATGCAGTGAGGGAGGACATGGAGGTAGTTGGAGTCAGAGTAGAAGACACACAGGACAGGGGGAGATGAAATTTGTTGACTTGCTTTAGCAACACCTGAAAAAATAGACAAGACAAAGAAAAAGAAAAGAATCCAGGGTTCCTACCAATAATGGAGGATACACTGAGGTTAAAACAATGATTTATGAACCATATTTTCAGTCTACTATGCCCTTTTGCAAGAATCCACTGATAATGTCTCAAATATGTATCACTGGTAATAGGTTGACCTTGGTAAAGCACAAAAACAGACAATCAATACATTACAAGAAACATGACTCGTCATTTTCATTGACGAGTAACAACAGTCACTATTTCCATATTATTGTGTTCCATTTTACTCAGATAAGGTAGAAAATGTCATACACCTGCCAACTCTTCCCTAGCATATCATCTACTAACCAATCAAGCTCTAAACCCAATTTAAGATATTGTCGGCTCATATTCTAAGGTTTTTATTTCATTTTTTCTTTATATATTAGGTGATTTCATTGCTTAAATAATAACATCTCAGTCCACTGCCGACACCTGAGGGATTCCAGACTGGTCAATAATTCAGATGTGGGAGAGAAATCTTTGCTGAGGCAGAGAGATGGCGAATATTTTCACAGGGAGAAAAAGCAAAGTGCAGATATAGAAGCTGTAGACATTGTTTGTCTTCTCCTAACCCAGAGCAATAATATGTGAGCAGCAAGGCTTTCAGGGATTCTACCCGTCACTCAACATGATATCCAATAGAGAGGAACAGTCAACACAAAAAAACAGACCAGATTCTTCCATTTCCTGTAGTTCTATTACAGGAAAGGTCAGTGGTTTTGGCGAGAATCATATTTATTTTCTCTCCAAGTTTCAACAGCAGACGCCGCTCTGGCAAATGCAACGGCTGGGTCCGTCTGCAGTGCTGATGTAAAACACCGCAGAGAATATTTGCATGGCCTATAGTTAGCTGCGCCAGCCAGCTCTGCATGAGTGATGATGTGAGATGATAGAGTGCATGTGTAACTGATAACCAGCCTGACAAACGATCCAGATTATACACCAGGCAAACTAATTCAACAGGGGATATGTGTAAAAAATATATTTTTTTGCACATGACAGATGAGATTTTATAACATTAGCTCACCCTGCCGCTGATGCTTGATCTTATCACCAGAGATAAAAACTCTCATATTACCCGCCGCAGTGTGTGCTAAATGTGTTTGCGTAAAAAAAAAAAAAAATCAAAGCTTGAGAAAAAAAAAAAAACCTTGCAAGGACAAAGAAAGACTTCTGTTTGATTGTTAGGCGAACACTAGAGGCCTTTGTGTCTACATTTTGTGTGATAAAATGAGACCTGGAGCAGAAGTGTTCTCCAGAGACGCAGACTCCCAGTAGGTACAGCAGGTACACTAGTTTGTCAAAGGCAGATTTCTCCTAAGAAACCCCGTTGTTGCTCTGTGGACTTACGTGACGTGCATATCTATCCCTGCCTGCAGAGGCATGGAGAGCAGCATCAAACACAATCTTTTACATCAACCCAAATAATGCCAAGATAACAAGACTATGTGACCAACTATTTATAGTTCTTGTTTCATCTTTTTAATCAACACATACCATCTATTGTTATTCTGACGGGGCTGCAGAGAGCCATAAATGTGTTCTGCCGCAACAATGACAGCATTTCTCACTGCACCTTTGGGGTCTGTTAAGCAAATTGGCTCTGAAGTGCCACTAGCCTCCCCCATATGCACGCTGCCTGCCACCTACTCACTGCGGCACGCACGTACATGCAAATGACAATCTGTTGCAGTACTAATTAAGGTCTCGGTCACATTAAAGAGAGGTGTGTGACTCCCGAGCTAAAGGAAGCAATTTTTTTTAACAATCCAATCAACTAGCGAAGAGTTTATGGATGGAGAAAATCCTGTATTATGAAGATGGTGTCAAAGATGATTTTTCAGCACATGTTAACATCAAAAGCACAGGTGTCAAACTCAGGCCCGGGGGCCAAATCTGGCCCAAGTGTAATGTATCGGAATGTGTTATATTAATAATGCCAGCTTTTTTTTTATTGAACATACATTTGTTGTTCTGTAAAGAAAGATTTCCATAAAAATGATCTGGAAAGACTACAGTGAGACAAATAAAAAACAATCACCACTGATGTGTGAATTATTTCAAATGTAATTTCTCATGTGTTGACACTATTAAGCTTTGGCTGTTCCAGATTCAGTGTTTCCACATGGAAAAAAACAATATTTAATATCTGGAGAGAAGGGGAAAATACACATTTATAGTTAAATTCTCAATATATATTGATTTTGGGCCTGGACGTCATGCCAGTTTTTATTTCTGGCCCACAGTGAAATTTAGTTTGACACTCAAAATGTATAAGCAGCGTATTCCGCTCTTCCCTTCCAGGCACACCCGAGGCTTTCACCGGCTCGTTGTGTAGAAACCACTGCGGGAAATACGTAAGAGTCAGGTTTCATTTGCAATCAATGCCATGATGTCACCGCAACAGATCAAAATAAAAAATGTGTCAAAGAAACTAAAGCTTTCAAGGCAAAAACACCTTACTTAAGGAGGGTTTGGTTAAATCTTTAACACTGAGGTGACATTTTGTCACCAGCACCAAATCAGTGAGCAGCTGTCAGGATACAGAAGCCAACAAAGAAACATCAGTCGATGCTATTGGTGGCCTGAGAATCAAACCTGTCTTCAGAAATGACTCCTCTCTCTGATCATCCCCCCGGGATTATTTAAGCCACTTTACACACCTGTAATCTCTGAACCAGCTCTAACCCAATGTTCTAACTCATGAAATGCAGGGGAAAAAACAACATTCTAAGACCAGGGCTGATTTATGGTGGCCGCCCAGCATTCCGCCTGTAGCTGTTGATGGATGTGTGTGTCCCTTTGTTCAGGCGTAGACACATGGAGAGCAGCCTTTTGCTAATGGAGCCATGAGTAATCTTAGCAGGGGACCGTCACAGTGTGATGGCTCTATAGTCTCCCTGGGATTTACCGTCAGCTTCAGAGAACACAAAGATTCACACTCGCCTGGCCATTTGTGCCGAAGTGTCTCGTACGCATCACGCTCCTGACCACCTCTCTGCCTTCAAAGCAAACAGTCGATTCAAGTTAAAATCTGTCACTTTAACCTAGTGGATTATAACACTAAAATATAGTGATATATAATCGATTGCTTATATTAGTTACAATTTTTTTTTATTTATGAATAATAGTATTAATGCATATTCATTCATGTTTTCTCTAGTTGTCCCTTTTTATGTTGTTTTTTAATCATTTAATTCATGTAATTATTTTTTATATTGAAACTTCTATTTTTTCAAATAGTAAAAAGTACAAGTATATACAAATATTAAATTATAATATATATATATTTATGATATAATTCATATATAGGGTGTATTGAGTTATTTGTTATGTTCTATGTTGTAATTGATTTAATGGTTTTTATTGACAGGTCTTGGTTATTGATAACGTTATTAATTCATCAAGTGTCACCTCAGTGAAAGATTCCATGTTAATATATGTTTCTGTGTAGTGCAGAATATAAGTAAATGTAAATGTACTTTCTAGAAGTTACACTAGTAAAGAGTAAAGAGATTGGACTGTAAGAGACTTAGGTACAGGTGAATGTCTTCTTCATTCACGTGTAGTTTTTATTTCCATTATTCTCCAGTCACATTGTATGTGAAAACTAAATAATCCGTTCTTTCCGAAAGGGTCAAAATGTGTCGGTGAACATTGCGGCTTTAGTCGGACCTTTGAAGGTGTGCGTGTGTGGTGTGTCGATAACCGACACCAGCGTCTGACTCATTCTGTCTCATTCCTGCAGAGATGTGTGAAAGTCAAGCATCTCTGAACACACAGTGAAAACACGTCTGCAGCTTCGCAGCATCAATACATTATTCATCAACATCTTACGCTCTGCAGAGCAGACGACACCTGGTCTTATGAAAACTGATGTCCAAACTGAGGACCGCGGGCACAGAGGCCGCTAATGATTCACAATAATAGAAATACTGTTTTTTTTTTAAATACTGTTAGTAAGTTGGAATTTTTTGATGAAAATAATAACAAATACCTATGCACACGTTCATTAGTGTCTTATTTATTGTCAGTGTTTTTTGAAACCTTTTCAAGCACTTGTTTTGAAAGTAATTACTGTTTGTTCTGCATGTTGGATTTTCTTTTAATTAAAAATTCACAGATGTGACATATGCAAATCCCTCAGCAGGAAGTCACATGACACGATGCCTTGATGAGGAATTGATTTTGACAAATTCTCACTGAGGATTATTTTATTTTTCAAACATTTTATATCAATTTGGACCATATTTTCCTTTATGTATTATTAAGTAAATATTGTTCTAATTAAGTAAAAACCTTATATATTATGGTTAAAAAGACATTATTGTTGACAACAGATACTGGGGACAATCACAAACGAGTGGTCATCGAAAAAATGTCTGACTGCAGCACAACATCACTGTAGACATTAAATGTATTATGATTTGCTTAGACCACAAAACCAAGACACACACAGAATAATGACTAGAGAGAGGCCACGGCAAGGACATCATCTACCTCTGAGACACACACTCACACACTCAGGTTTTGTAGGCTCTTCACATAAATCATAAACACCCCCTCGACCATCACCCATGTCCTCAACATTACAAACATTTATTTTATTATAATTGTTACACAAACTCGTCCAGCTGAAGACAACTTATCCTATCTTTTATGTCTTAAAATAAATCCTTACTGACTGACACTCATTTGTTTGGATCATGGAAATATACTCTCTCTATATATATAAATATATACAGTATATACATATATTTCACTCAGTTATCTTCAAAAAAATAGACATTTGCTCCACATTTTATTTACCCTGCATGGCTTTTATGTGCAATGAAGAGGAACGCTGCTCAGCGGCTCAGACACAGCTGTGCAGCTCCACCATAAATCCACCGTACTTGTCAGGCTCCACAGCGGCAACATGACAGAGCGAGCGCTGGACCTCAGTACGTTTCAGGCGCAGAGATCATTGGCCGTTTTAATAACTATCAGGAAGATTGGTGTGGGCCTGAAGCTCCTGAGATAGAAAGCCTCATTCTCCAGGCTCATAAAGAAGGAAATAAATCTCTACCTCCCTGACTTCTACAATAATAGAGAGACAGCAAATTTAGTTACTGTTCATGTCAGAATGTTCAAGTAAAGAAACGTAAAGGTTACAGAAGAGAGCGATTGTCTCTGTTGTGGAAACAATAATTTATCAGCATTATTTTCCACATGTTTTGTCACAAAGAAAAGTGTTAATTGCAACATCATATTCACTAATACAGTCCACACAACTGTATGTGAATTACACTACAGCTCATTTGTACAGGTAGGTATATTTTAAAACCAAATTAAACAGTAAACCCCAATAAAAGAAATGAATTCATGTCGTTCTTCCGCAATTACAACGAGCCAACCCAACACAGCTGTCGACACAGATAAGCACTTCTAACGTCTGCCCTGATGTTTGTGTTTTTTCTACTGTGAACACACACAAATCCAATTATGTTCTAATAGAGTGTTACAAGGCTCATTGATTATGACAGAGCCAAGGCAGCAGAGCAAGAAGGAAGAAATATAACCGGTAATTAGCCAGTTAAATCCAGGAGGCATGACTTCCAACAACGGCAAATATTTCTTACAATTATATTTGTATAAACCTTGCCAGAGTGAATAATAAAAGCTGGCTTTTGTTTTACATATAAGCCCAAAGATTTCGACAAAATCTTGCCAAAATCAGAAGGCCAAACACAAACCATGGTTCATCTGATTCTGTTTGTACAGAGAATGGGGATGAATCCTCAGTTGGGAAAAATACTGAATAAACATCAGAGATTTATCACATCTGTTTTGTTATTATATTATCTCAGAGTTGCACAACAACATGTTATCATATTTACTGCACAAGATTCAGAGAGGAAACCTCTCCCTTTCCTCAAAGTCACAGAAGGGTCAATATTGTCTCATCAGTGAAGAAGTGGCCTGGACTTGTTTGGATATTCAAGTACCATTTTCCTAAAATCCAACAAATGACCACTTCATGGTCACTGGGGTAATAAATCAGAGACTAACATCAGCAAAAACAACTCTGTCCTTCTGCCAGAGATAAATCACCAATGAAGAAAAACCAGTGGAAATGTATAACGGAAAAATCTTTAGATGCAACTTTCATTGTTTCATTCATCTTCATCCTCCCCAAGGCAGTAGTCTCCACGACTGCCACCCAAATCACACTGCACCATATTGTGGGCCTTCCTGTGGATGGTGAGCCCACTGAACCAGATTCATCTTTTAACCTCGAGAACAAGAGGTTGGAGACCAGATGAACTGTTAGAACACACACTATCCTTGCTGCTCTGTTTGTTGTGAAGCCCAAAGGTTCAAACATAGTTTATGTTTATATTTTTTAGCCTGTTTAACACAATGATCAGTTTTTAATTTATCTAATGATCTACTCTCTGCACAGACAATAACCTGCGGCTGCAGTACAGTAACTGGTGAGAGAGTTAAAATTTTTCAACTCTTCCAGGACGTCTAATTCGATTAAGAGACTCTCTAAGCTAACAGTCTTCAGCAGCAGGACGGTACCACCCAAATGTAAGTGTATTCAACTCAAACATTTTCTTTGGCAAACAGAGGACCTCTCACCAGCACGACACCAAGTCTCATCATCCAACATGTGAGCGAGCCAACTCTGCGCTGTTATACGCAAAAAAACAAACAGGATGAGACAGATTTACAGTACAGACTGTGAGACAGGGTGTGTTATCAGGACACCGGTCTCACAGCTCTGTTCAGTTCTTATCTGTACATGTACAACAGGCCCGAAGCAGACAGTGTGCATGCAGCATCATTCAACAAAAAAGTTTGACCTTTTTCCTTATGACAACAATTTGCCTTTGCCTTTTTTCAATAATCAATATTTCTGAGAATACAGTGTTGGTGAAACACAGGTTTCCTGAGGAGACACATGACTCACACAGTTATCTGGGTTATTAAACTCTGATTCACTGCTTATCAAAATCATAACAGGGCCAAATTTAATATTTATTGGAAGATAACAAACCTCATCCACAGCTAACTAAACAAATGCTGTCAGTCTATATACTGGCAGACCAACTCCAAAGGCTCTTGTTATCTGTCTTATGTATTGCAGTATCTGGTTCTTGTATTCATGTGTTTTCTATGACATGTTTTACCTTAGACCAGTGGTGCCCAATCACTGGGCCAGGGACTGGTCTGTAACAACCCAATTTCCCTCCGGGGATGAATAAAGTGATCTATCTATCTATCTATCTATCTATCTACCTTAGACCAGTGGTGCCCAATCACTGGGCCAGGGACTGGTACCAGTCCGTGGGTCCGTGGTGCCGGGCCATAGAGAAATAATGTTTCCTTTTGGCCCCATCTGGCTAAGTTAGAGATCTGGAGATGTTTGGGAGGAGTTCCACATTGGCCAGGGTTTCCTAAAATAAACTCTTTAGTTTGCAACTACGGCAGTCTCAGATGGAGACTTCTTCACTTTACATCAGTGCTTCTCAAAGTGTGGGCCGGGCCCCCCCTGGGTGAACAATGTGCGATACTGAGGGAACCTGGGGAACACACTTTTTTTTCCACCGTACTACAATAAAGTGTAATTGCACATCCTTGTAAGTTGAACTATATCTCTTTCTTTTTGTTTTCTTTATGTTAACAAGGATACAATGTTATGTAGAGGTGTACCTAGAACTATTTTATAGACAAATGCTATTATTTATAGTTGCGGAGGGCGCGAATTGTTTTCTTCTTGTTAGGGAGGTGTGTGCGGGGGGGTGGGGGGGTCATCATTATTGCATGAACTGCTTTTTTTCCACCAAAATCAACAGGTGAACAAACAGACTCAGAGAGTGAGGTTTCCATCATTTCTACCAAGGGTTGTAGTCAAACTACAAACACTATCCATCCTTCATAGGCTCAAACACACTTCCACTGATTAACTGTATTGTAAAGGCCTAAAATTGAGAATAATGTGGTTTTCAACGTACTAATAACCTCCAACTCCTCACAGTGAACACAGACACATTTATGCACATTTATGGTCTCTTCACCACAACAAGATAGAGACAGGTCAAAGTCCCACTCACACACTTGACGAGGTGTCCACAGAGAAGCCTCTGGAGAAGTAGCGGTGGTGGAAGTGGAGGCGGTGGAGTCTTTCCTGACGGGTGAGTTGTAAGTTCTTCCACCCGGGAAGAAGGCCGTGTTGACTAACGTAAGATAGACGTTTCATTGCACACGTGACGTTGGCGACCGAAGTTTCTGGAACATGACAACAAACGCGTTAGCTGCTGTAAACCAAGGCTGCTGCTCCCTGGACGAGCCCGCGCTTAGACAGCGTCGGAAATTCCAAGTTTACCCAAACGCATCATCCAATAAACACAACTAAGGCTAATAAGACACCGCTAAGTAGGTTTGTCTGTGATGTTAGGTGGTCTCAGCAGATGTGAGTGTGGTCGACCCTCAGGTGACTCTCTGACCTACTCTAGGTGTAGTTGTGGAGATGAAGCTCTCTGTTGTTGTCTGAGGTTCAGGTTCATCTTCAAAGTCGTAAAATTCGTTTGTGTTTGAACGTGAAGCCTGCAGCTGTCTGCTGCCCTCACTGCTGCACCTGACACTGAGAGAGACAGAGACGGACAGAGCATAGGACACTGAACTGTCTGTCTCACCTTGAGTCTGGTTTATCCACCAGAGAACACAGTCTGAGTATTGTTACATATTAAACGCTTTCAATTATCTATCTATCTATAACCTCTGTTTTTTTATCATTTCAATAAAGTTCCATCTAAAAAAATCAAAATCTATCTATTTGTTTGTCTTTATATCTATCTATCGTCTGTTTATCAATCTATATCTGTCTATCTGTCGTCTAACTGTGTGTCTGTCAACTGTCAATCTATCTATTTATCTGTCTGTCTATCTATTGATTGATCTAGTATTGATATCACTTTTCTTAAACAACCTTACATAGATCATTACACCAAACAATCTCCACAACTAATGTCTTCTCTGTTCAATTCTGATTGACTGAAGTCAGTTTTCTGCTCACAGATAGTTCCACTGCAGTTGAAGGAAGTTTTCTACATTTTTCTGAATGGGTTTGTAGCTCTTTAATGCAACCAACTGAACTTTCGACCACAGAGAAGCTGTCTCTGTCCAAAGGACAACTTGATTTAGTTAATTTTGTCTTAATCCTGCATGAGCCAATACCTTCACATCAGTTAATTTGGTTTGTGTAACTCAATACAGTGGCTGCTGGAATTAATCAACATAAACCTAATCATAGATTTTAAATGGTTTTTATTATCATTTTCCGTGGTGATTGAGGGAGGTTGAGGGTGGCGGTGGTCAAACGGCTTCTGTTTGATGTAATTATGACTGTTCAAAGCATTCTTTGTTCGCTGACCCCTTTATTTCTCGGGCTCCTCTGCCCTCAGCTGCAGGTTCGATTTGGTGGCTTACTTTGCTTAAGAAACCATGTCTTCTCAGGGGTGTTAGCGATGAATGCATTGCTTAAAAAAAAGTTGTGTGACTGTAATCCCAGCTTAATGAGTGCATGCTGACTAGGAGGAAATGTTGCAAAAGTGTCAGCTGGTCGCAGCTTGACGGCTTGGTTAAGATGCAGGCGTTTTTCATAAGCTGTAGGAATGTGTGTTTTTATAGCAGTAATCAGTGCATTTCTCCTGCGTCTTTAGTCCCACCTTCTACTACAGGGTAAACAGGACTGGAGCTCCAGCACAGCCTTGAACCTTGATCTCAGGGTGTCTTTGGAGCAGGCACATGCTTGGACTTGCGTTAGGATCAGTGTGATCCCTTCACACACTCTTATAAAGAAGTGTTTTCAATCAGACATACTTAGAACAACACTATGGCTCATGTCAAGTCAAATGGAACATATTGACCTGATACTGATAAGGTAGATAAAAAAGAACTGAAATGTCAATAAAACAAGTCAACAATCTACAGTGATGACATCAGGTGGGGATAAAAGTACAGCAGAGATTCAGTTCATTGATTGATGCAGATTTGTTTTACCCCGAGCACAGATGATCCTGTGCAGAGAGACATGGCCGTTGTAGAAGGTTAATGAATATTTCAGCTGAAGGCAATACAGTAAGTCATTGAATATGATGAAAATTGAATTTTCTTAATACAGATGTTTTGGAATGTTTTGTGTTCAGCTGCATGTTTATGGCTGTGATGAATTGCGAATAACAAACCATAGATTACTAGACTTCTGTAGTTGTGTATGATTAAAATATCAGTCCTTTAATTCTCTTATGTTTGACTGGAGTCATTGTTTACGTGTCAATTGTTTTAACATTTTTGGTTAAATTTGTTATTTATATCATATATTCCACAAATAGACAAATAGTTCCGCTTCTTGTGTTCTCTGAAAAAAAACTATGGTGACAACAAGGGACATTCCATTTGCGTAAACGGCCTGTTCCTGGACAAAGGGTAACCTTTAACCAGAAGTATTATAGTAATTCTCTTCTCATCTTGTACATCTTAACCTGTCTGGGCCCAGATGGGTGAGCCGGTTTTAACTAGTGTGATCTTTACTGTATATTTTCCATCGTCATTGTATCAAGACGTCAGTTTCACCATCAGTGGATATCATCATTCGAGTCGACAAAGACACCAGTGTCATGAAGCGTTGGATTAAATTCCCTTCCTCTGGGCAGTGTTTTTTTTTCCCGTTGTGCTGTTATTGTTCATTCACACATATCAAGTACACACTGCTGGCAAAGTTTGATTGCCCTTTGAATTTAAGCCACATCTTTGAACAATTGAGGCACAAACATGCTTTCAGATTGTTGAAGAGTAAAAACAAGGGAATTACTCCAGTAGGTTTGTCCTCATGTGTCTGCCGGGGACAAAGTTCCAGGTTGAACAAACTCATTTTTGATTGTTATCGTGATAAAGACAAAGATATCAGCTTCACCCCCATGTGATTGTTTGGTAACCTTGACTTTATCAGTCGTGGCTTCAGCACATATAACACCAACCCCATCGCTGACCAGAGTTTGGTTACCAAACTTCAGAGCATGATGAGATTCCTGTCAGCCACAGGTGATCTCACAGAGTGACTGCCCAGATCTCTTCATATCTCCCCCCCCTCCTCTCTCCCATCAACCCCCTCTCCCTCTCTTTCCCAGGCTCCCACTGTGGTGGCAGCTGAAATCGGGCCTTTGCAGGGTGGAGGCAGCACACTGGCCAGGATCTGTCACATTACTCTCAGCTCCACGGTTAAACCAGGGCACCTGTGTACATACTGGGAGGGAGGGCAGCAGAGCAGAGGAGGCCAAGCACTCAGGCCAGGACGCCTCTACAGAGGAGTTCATATCTGGGGATTGATCAGAATTCACCTCCTGATCTAAGGGGATCCTAGTTCTGAGGACGACTGCTGGACTTTGGATCTGGGCAAAAGAGAAAAGCCACAATGGATGAATTTGAATATGAGTACCCAGACCTGGATCCTGTGCCAACGCCAATTGCTAAAGAGTAAGTGACTGCTTTAAGTTCTGAGCGCAACATTGAAGTAGTTAGAGCCACTTGGATCACTTTTCTCACTTAAATAACATAAATCACTTCCGTATACTGTTTTATATGCGTTACTGTAAAATGTAACTGCAAATCCACTATAATTCTGCAACAAGATGGAACTTTTATAAGAGTTTAAATCACAGGTTCTGATTTCCTTCACATAATCACAGTCAATGAGCTCTTTTTATATGATACAACTCTGTTTATCACATTTAACAAATATTGCCAGACATCATAAATGGTTCTGTTCCTTAGGTTTGTTTTTTTAGAGTTTATCTGAATCTAGTTGTTTATCCTTTGTTGCTGTTAGGTGATAAATCTGAAAAAGAATCCAGTAAAAAACAGTTTCATCGCATCTAAAAAAAGTGTTTTTTGTGCCTTACGTTACATTTAAATATAATTTGGCCAATTAAATCTTCAAAACATCCTATTTTTGTTGCTGCCAAGTGCTTAAAATCACAATATTATTATTAAATGAATCTTTTACAAAATTAACATTTTCATTTTTAGAAATGTTATTATTTCCCTAATCATTCCTGCTCCCCCACGGTCCAGTCAAATGACGGGACTGTAGGTGTTTGTTGTTTCCCAGCATCAGGCTCACACCAATCCGTTTAGGTGCAAATCTTTGCTACTGGGATTTGGTGCAAGTTTTTCCAGCTACAGTAATGATTCCAACAGGACTGTGTGACAGGTTTAGTGAGGAATATTAAAGGTCAGCTGAGAGAGAGAAAAAGAAAAGCCTTTTAAGACGTGACGAATTGTTTTCCTCATGTGTGAATGTTTTATTCCCCTTTTAGAGTAATCCCACCATGTGACCCAACAGCGAACGACAGCCTCTACCATATATCCATCACTGCCATTTCTGTGAGTTGTTTTCCTACACCAACAACATGGGATAAAAGTTTACATTTTTGATAATTATTTTATAATTAAAGAGTGATCAAAAATACTTTTTAGAAAAGTTTAAAAAGTCTTGAAGTAATTCTATTAACTTTAATAGATTTAATACTTATTTAAATAATAATTATAATAAAAAAAGGGAAGATCATTCACAAAGACCACCTCCTTGTAGTCAAAGTGGTCTTTTTTGGCAGAGAAATTATAACATGAACTACTGTCTGTGAAGATTCTCATTCATCCAAGTCATGATTTCCAAAAAGGATTTAGTTGCAACTGGACTCTAGAAGTCTAGAAACCCTTTTTTGATACATGAATAAGATGAATTTTAAGAAATTCATCTTATTTACATTGATGACAATCAACAACTGGTTCCCATTAATCATTGTTAATTGTTGTTTAATTGTTTAATTGTTGATTAATTGTTGTTTAGTTAATTATTTTTCTATGTTTTTAATTGTACATTTATGACATTGTGATACTGCTTGCCATTGTGGGGTAATGATGGCTTAGTGGTTAAGGAACCGTACTGAGGTCTGGAGGTTCAAACCCACCAGCTGCCAAGTTACCACTGAGGTGCACTGACTGCTGCTTGTATGTGCATCACAATGTCAGGGAGTTTGCTTTCCTTCCCTCTTTTCCTTCCTTGAGGCTCTGATGTCTGTTTGAAGGGATCAGCAGGTCTAAAACATCTGGACATTCTTTCTGTCAGTCCTTTCCTCAGTCTATCACAGGCCGTGGAGGGTCATTGAACTCTCACTGGTCAGCGATCCTGAGTAATGACTTCTTATTCAGACCACATCCATGGGGTGCACTAATGAGACACAGAGGTTTACCCTGTCACAGAACCAAGTCTTCTGATAATTAGTCAGTAGAAGGATGATAGCTGAACCCCAGAGAAAGAGGGGGACAGAGGAGGGGTCTCCAGACGCCCACTGAGATACAGGTCAAGCTAAGTGTGGCTTTGTCTTGCAGCTGGTCATCATGCTCATCCTCGCCATCCTGGCCAGACGGACGAAGGTGGACAAGAGAAAAAAAGGACTTCCAGGTTTACTCAGGTCAGACTCAGTGGGAGGGAAAGTTGATCAGTGTAGGACGGGGGTCTTGGTTACACAGTTCCACTTAAAGACCAGTCGTAACTGAAATACATTATGAATGTTACGCTGTATGTATCAATAAGTGTTATTCTAATTCATTATCACTTGTTGAAGCTGCATTGCAGTTCACAGAAAATGACTTGGTGGGCCCACATTTAGCCCACAGGCCTTATTTTTGACACATGCATAAAAGGTCACCTCAGACGTTCCTACTAAAGTTCCCAGCTTTGATTTTTTAAGACTGTAAATCTAATACTGCAGAATAGTTGGTAGATAAAAATGTTCTGTTTCCTGGGGCGGGTCACATCTGAGCTCTAAATACCTGCTCCTTGATTTCACAGTCCGGTCAACTTCCTGGATCACACACAGCACAAGGGCCTGGCAGTGGCTGTGTTTGGAGTGCTGCTGTGCAAACTGTGGGGCCTGATCATCTCAACGCAGCCTCTCCCTTTCACAGCGGACTCCGAGAACAAACGTGAGGAGTTCATCTAACCATAGAGTTCACTTTCTGCCCACATCTTTTTGTTTTAAAGCTGAATTTGACAAACGGTCCATGTCTTTGCAGAAAACTGGGTGATTCTGGGAGTTTTCTACTACCCCGCACTCTACTACCCTCTCCTGGCCTGTGGCACCTTGCATAATAAAGTTGGTTATGTACTCGGCAGTCTTTTGTCATGGACACACTTTGTTGTCCTGGTCTGGCAAAAAATAGACTGTCCCAAAACCCCTCTGGTAAGAAAAGACATTTGTATGAATATTTCAATAAAGACAGATAGAGACAAAAATTTAGGACATGAATCATTTCCAAACTTTTTGCTGTTGTTTGTAATGACAGAGACAGACAGAGAATCTTAACTCAATTATTGTCTATAAGACCGACGGATGGTTGGACGGACAGACAGACAGACAGACAGATAGATAGATGCTGAAACATAAGAAGTTGTCCAAAGGTCATATCACACAGAACTGCAATAGAGAGATGTATAAAAAGCTGGATGGAATAAATAACATTAACATATAAAGAAATCCCAATTTTTTCCTGAAATGCCATCTTTTCCCAAGGCGAACTCTTCACTGCTGAATCAATTATTTCCCAGACAGGGTCTAATTGTTTCAGCCCCAAAACCCACTGATTACTTGACAAAGATGCTCAGTTGTACTCTAGGGGCGAGGAATGTGGTATGAAAAGGTGGAAACCCAGACCGTTCAGCTGCCTCAGCGAACGCATCGTTGTTGGTTTAAAACCCCTTTCAGTCCCTGATTCTGTTGTTTGGCGTTTTCATGTCACAATCATTGGTTCCACTGTCTGTTTGGTCTTAATTAGGAGGCGTTTGGGACCTACAGCGTATTTTGCATGGTTGTCTTATTGTAATTGTTCTGAAAAGTGTCTTTGTGTTATAAACCTAGTGTTTCTGAAACCATTGAAACTAATCTGAGTTAGATGGGGTCTTTATATCTCTATTCTATTTATGTTGATGAAGCTTTTTAGTTTAGAAGTAATTTACATTCTTTGTGTATAGTCTGTATAATTAATATTGTTGGGTTTTTTTTTTTCCTCCTTCTGCAGATACACAAATACTACTCTCTTTTCTCCAGCCTGCCACAGATCGCTTGTTTAGCTTTCCTCAGTTTCCAGTATCCACTCCTGCTCTTCAAAGGGTTGAAAGACAGTGAAGAAAACAACACGACAGAAGTGAGTTTGGTTTTTTACTCCTCTCCCAGGAAAAGACATTTTCACAATTCAACAAAGTGTCGATGGTGATGCAACTGACTCACGCAGATTCTTTAAAAACTTCAGCATAAAGTGTTGAGAAATAACACATGGCAGTAAAACTCCTACAACTGTTATGGCCACGGTCTTCAAAATAAAAGTTTGAGCTACTTCCTCTCTTAGTTATGAAATATGTTGCACATTTATCTTCTGAATACGTGCATGTGCAAACTTGTGGTCCGATGCCTTACAGCTAAGGTTCTTACCAGGCTGATGTAGTCTCAGCTGAGTCCACTGCAGCTCAACAGTGGCATAATCATGTTAAGTGGATTTGACGTAACTGGATTACGTTATGTTCATGATAAGATTACGAAAAAGAACAGACAATGACATTTCTTATTTACTAATCTCAGCAAGGGGGAGGTGACGGACGGACGCTGGGCTGAAATGTAATTGGCTGCTGGCTGTTGTTTTCCTGTTAAAAGTTACAGAAAATAAAAGGCCATGGATTGGACTGTCAGTGTTAATTTGCTGCTGTGGTTTCTGTTTTTTTTCTTTTCTCAGGATCTGAACAGCAGCTACTATAAGGACTATGTAAGGAAACTGTTAAAAAAGAAGTCAAGAATGAGGTGAATAACAGCACAGTGTTGTGACATCAACACAGCAGGTGTACGACTGTAGGACAGTGCGCAGATGTTTGACTTCACTAAGCCTTGTTTTTAGTTGCTTACAAGGCACATTTTAGCTGCATTTTGGTGCACTTGTTCTCTTAAGGATTGAGCTGCTAGCCCAGGCATTAGCAAACCAAGGCCCGAGGGCAGGATGCAGCCCATTCAGCTGTGTAATCTTGTCCACCAAACATTTGCAAATTAGCTGCCGTATGACATTTTTATGTTTTACTTTTTAGATGTCATTTATTTCACCTAAATGCTCCATATATCTGCTCCTAACCTGGCACCTGTGTCCAGTAGTTTGTCCATGCCTGTATTAGCCAGTGCTTAAAGTCTGAATTCTTAAGACAATGGCTGGTGTTGGGCGGTTGCCCATTAACAAAGTAAAAAAAAAACATTTTTTACAATGTTGTTTTTACTGGATTCATTAATGTTTTTATTATTTAAGTATATAATTCAGATTATATCCAGCCATGGGCCCCAAGCGTGAACTAAGATTAATGGTCATGAATAAAACCTAAATTCTGGCAAGAATAATAAATATATATATATATATATATTCGAAAAGTTTGGCGGACTGGATTAAAACAAACAGCCAAACAGGCTGTATGTGGCCCTCAGGCCTTAGTTTGCTCAGGTCTGCTATTGTGTCTGCTATTGTGGTAGTACTACTGGTACTACAGTAGTACTACCACTACTGCCCCAAGTCTTAGAGAGATTTAACTTCAAGCTTCAACGATGGTGCATTATTGCCAGTCCACTGCAACAACGTATTTGATTTGTTCTGTTAAAATCTCAGCTGACAATAATTTTTCACTTTTTACATCAGCACGACAAGCACTGAAAAACCTAACCTCCCTCAAAGAATGGCTGATGCTGTGAAGTCATACATTTATACTCCAGAAGAAGGTAAGGTGGAAAAGGTTATTTCCTTTTTTTTTGTTCTCCTCTCAAAGGTTGACCAATCTTTTTCTTTGTCTTTTCTAACAGCTTTCCGTTTTCCCCTCAAGTTGGCCATCTCTGCTGTCGTCTCCTTTATTACACTCTATCAGGTGACTGTCCAAGTAGATAGGCATTAAGTAAAAATAACAGCAATCACTGTCCAAGTGAGAACCAACAAAACCCTTTCTCTTTGTCGTCTCCACAACTTATTGTCCCCGCACCTCCTCTCAGGTGTGTCTCCTCCTGACGTTGGCCGCCCTACCGTCCCTGCAGATCGCCCGTATGGGAGTGGATGAGAACGTCGCAAATCTATTGGCTGGCTTTAAAATATTTCTGTCTCCGGATAAGAAGGAAGTGGTCCGCATTGTGGTTTACTACATTTGGTGTGTAGAAGGTGTGTCAACATCAGTGTTTGCTCAGGTGGTCATGGGGAATCAAATGTCAAACCAGACCATTCAATTCAGGTGTGCCAGTTTGAATAGGGATGTCCAATGCTACCTTTTACAGCTATCGTGCATGCACTTACTGATATTAAGATTTAATTTGCCATCAAAACTGAGGTAAACGTATCAGAATCCCATGTGCAATTCCAGAAAAAAAGGCAAAACAGCGGCACTGAGTTTTTGGCTCTTGATCATCGCTGGAAAAAACAAAACCGATCTTATCGATATAACGTAATATGCTCATACCTGGCTCATAATATTATCGGCCAACTAATAATGTTGGACAACCTTAAGTTTGACCAAAAAAAATGAAATGAAAGTTTTAAAGAGAGACAGATGAAAAAAAAAAAAACTGTTCCGTTTATTTCAAAACACTTTGCCGGTTGTGAAATTTTTAAGGTGGTAATTTAAAAAAATGTAATCCAAGCAGCAAACAGTAATTTTTTTATGTCAGCGATTATCACATTGACATTTACCTGACGACCTATGTGTTATTTCTGTGTTTTGTTGCAGTCTGCTTTATTTCTGCTGTGACCCTCTGTGCAATAGTCAACCTGGTTTTGCTCATGCGCTCTATGGTTCTTCATCGGTAGGTTAACGAACACATTTATTTTACATGAACGGTTTTGACAGCAAATGTGCTGCGTATCCCATTCCCTTTATTATCATGTAATGGCTAAGACCGGACTCATTACAGCATAATGGAGTCTAATCCTCCTAACAGACAGAATAGCATTCACTCTGCGTTAACAGCTGCTGGAAAATTGTTATTAAGATAAGGCAGGAAATGCTGGCCCATTTACATGAATTGTCTGCTATTAACATTAATACTCTGTCCAAACTAGGAATTGAATTGAATATTGCTGAATTGTCTCCTTAATTTATTGGCCTTTAGTGACAAATGAGCGTACGCTTTGCACAGTTTTGGTGTTGATTGTTTTTTTTTGTCTTCTAGGTCAAACCTGAAGAGTTTGTACAAAGGAGACATTTACAATGTGTACAACTGTCAGAGACGGATCAGAGCCTCCAGACCAGCGCTGGTCTGTTGGATGGGGTACACCAGCTTTACAGCTGCACACATCTGCATCGGTACAGTGGCACTAGCACAGTTTCCATGCTTTTTTTTTATATAAAATAAAAAAGACCTATTTGGGTGGTCCAGCTCGGGTCTGTTCACTCAGGGTGCATAAGAGTGAACCAGTGTGTATGGTTTACTCAACATTTTTTTTCATGAGGGTTAGAATTTATCTTATTATGGACAAATTTTTCCAAAAGGGAACTGAAATTACTGACTATGAAAAATACTTTTGAATGTTATGTCAACCACTTCCAGTTTTTTTTTTAAATTCCCGACACATCTGTTTCGTAAATCATGATTTTCACTGAATTAGCAATATATACAGTATGTAGCAGTTAATGGAAGCGCACGTGAACGTAAGGTTATCGGTTTGACACCTCCAGCTGCCAGGTGTCCACTGAGGTGTGAGCCTTCCTGTGGGTGGTTAGCCCACTGTAAATATGGTGCAGTGTGATTTGGGTGGCAGTTATGGAGACTGCTGCCCCTGAGACCTAGTAACAGAAGAGATGATGAAGACAAATGAATGACTCTTTTGTTACAGGTGTGATGGTCCAGTTCCTGGTGTTCTTCCTCTGTCTTCTGGTGGCTGTCTTCCTGATCATTGTCCCTGTCCTGCATGGACAACATCTTTTCCTCTTTCAGATCCTGTTGACCATGTGGTGGGTTTTTTTTCTCTGTCATTACTTTCTTATATATAAACCAGCCACTAGGAAGCACAAGCCAGTGTTTTTGCTGGTCCTAAGCTCGGATAAACGGCGAGGGTTGCGTCAAGAAGGGCATCCTTGCATCCTTCCATCCTCCAAAGAGATGACATGATGAGATGGAAAATGTTAACTTGCTGTGGCAACCCCTGAAAAAGCGACACGTCGAACGAAAAAGAAGATAACCCTGATATATATTAGAAATAATAGTTATTAATTTAATCTAGGTCACCTTGACCACTGGTTGTATTGTAGGAACTGGTTTTATATATATATATATATATATATATATATATATATATATATATAAAATATACAAGTGTATACCTAATAATTGAACCACTGGCTTATTTCCCAATGTCTTCCAGGCCGTTCTGGCTGATGATCTTCTTGGCTGTGTTGGTTCAACACGTCACTGCAAGGTTCTGCTTTATCAAAAAAACAGCCGGCACTCGAGACTTGAACAACAGGTCATATCACAGACTCTCTGCTCTTTTGTAATTGTCATTACTGTTCCTTCAACAAGTCTGTGCATCCTTAAAGCATTTATCTAATCTAACAGGGGGAATCTGTTCCTGCTGACCTTCCTGTTTTTCCCGGTCAATGTCCTGATCGGCGTGCTGCTGTCGCTCTGGCGCCTGGTCATCACCGCTCTGTTCAACATCATCCACTTAGGACGAATGGACATTAGTCTGCTCAACCGTAATGTGGAGGCCTTTGACCCAGGTGAGTAAGACAGCGTGGACTATGTAAAACAATGTCGTTCGCTGACCAGCTAAGCATTGCACGAGCGCCACTGTTATGTGGAGCCGTACACCTCCAGTCATGATGGATCACTGCTGTTCTTTATCATCTAATCCTTCACTTGCACTTGCACTAAATAATGTTAAATCCATCAAGCGCCTGACTTTTTCTTCTTCTCTGGTTCAAAAATACATAAAGCTCAATATTTCAATCCAGTCACTGCCACCTGCTGGATTAATGCTTAACTGCCTAATATTTTTAACTAATAATCTAACAAAAAACCATCACCATACCTACACATGACTATTGCTATAAATTGCAACTCATATGTTTGATAAATCACAACAAAATCTCAATTTTTCTCTATCCTGTGTTCTTTCAGTTTTTTCCAACACAGCCTTATTCTCTCATATCAACATTTCCTCACCTTTAAAAATGTCGCTGTGCTTTTTAATCTCTTAGTGGAGGCATAAAAAAAGCTTTTATCCAAGAGCTAAGAGCCCTTTCACTGATCCCACTCACAGGCCAGGATCCCCACAAGTGACTCACTGCAGCGCCTTGTTCCAATCATATCTGTATTCTGTGCAGCGCCACAGAGCATAATTGCCGCCCATTTTGAGGCTGCTGCAGATTTAGGGCAACTGTTGTCAGAAAAAGCAGGTGGTTAAAGAAATGTATGGCTATTATGTTTGATTGCCTTAAAACTAACATGGGGTCCAGGCCTCCCCACTCATTGCTTTTCCCCCCAGTCTGAGTGACACCCCTCCTCCCTGTGTCTGTCTGCAGCTTACCGCTGCTATGCTCATTATCTGAAGATTGAGGTGAGCCAGTCTCACCCTGTGATGAAGGCCTTCTGCGGGATGCTGCTGCAGTCTGTGGGCCAGGAGACCAACGCTCAGCAGAGGTCACGGGACGCCGAAGAGGGTATGCAATAAAAAATTTCACCTCCCTCCCCCATAAATCATGGACCGTACACTTACTAATGGACACATTCAACAGAGATTTGGCTCAAAAATCAAAACCAATCTAATTTAATCTGGCACAAAACTGTAAAAAAATATTTTAGGGTATTTATAGACATATCTGAAATAGAAAATGTAGATTTTTAATGAGCTTGTTTAAGGGTAAAATGTGATAAATTGTGCATGGGAAATTTATTACAATTCCCAAGTCAGAAAATACACTGTTCAACTCAATTCTATAATAAAGACAGTTTGGTGTCCTTAAGGTCTCCAGAGGTTTTTAGTATTCAGTCCTGGTTCACTTCAACACATAATCAGATCTCATCCCTTTATCACCCTTGGAAAAATATGAAAGCTTTACTGTTGTGATTTAATATGTCAAGGCTAAATTGAGTTTCCCTGCAGATTAATTCACAGACCTGCTGCTGGTCTCAAACAAACCAACCATAAACTCCTCAGGTGCCTGCATTCACCTGGGCCTCAGTCCTATAGATTTGTGATGTGTTTTATATTAAAGAATAAAAAGAAATATATCTGATATTGACAAAATTGAGTTAGGTGATGTGAATTTGTCGTAGTCAAAGCTGATTACACTCTTGTTTGTATCTTGAAGACGCTGCATTATCTATATCTGAATAATGTATTATAAAGATTAGTTTTTCAGAAGCTGATTAAAAAAGATAAGCCTCATAACTGCCTGTTACATATTCATGTGGCCCAAAGGGGCTTAGACATCCAGTGTGTTGATAACAAGCCCAGTGGGCTGATACGATGCTGTGAGGACCGAAGATGATTGCTTTCTATATTATTCTCCCGCTCAAGTATCAAACTGGTCCTAAGTGGCTTCGACACAACTCATCTGCATTAGTTTTTTTTTTTAAAGATCTCTTTTTGATATGATGTAGATCATTTATGGATGACAAACCCTTGGGCTCTGTGTGATTTCTAAAATGTCTGCAGGGATCCAACTGGTCCAGCAGGAGAAGAAACACTACAAAATGTCCAGCGCCAAGAGGGCCCGGAGGCACTGGCAGCTCCTCTACACCCTAGCCAACAACCCCTCACTGGTGGGCACCAGGAAACACTACCAGCGACAGTCGAAGGAGAGCGTTTTGAATGGGAGTGTCAGGTGCAGCAACGTGGAGGGGAGTGAAAAGGACGGAGCCACCAAGGAGGTGGAGGCTGCAGCACGGGCTTAACGGAAACATGATGGAGATGAATGATGCAGATTTTTGTCAACATCGTCTGTTGGTGTATGTGTTTTGTCGCTTTTGTGTGAAATGTTCAACAGGCTGTTATTTTTGGGGGGTTTGTTTTGTGCTGTTATTTTCTCCCCGGTTGTTTAACGTGAGAAACAATACCCCCAATCTGCTAGAATCACACACTTTCATCACATTCATCAATCATACACATCTCATGATGCTTTATCTTCTAGTTAATTGCAGATGTTCAATGTGTAGTGCAATTAATTCAAAATATGGTTCTCATGACCCCCCATCTGGACAAATGGATGTTCAGCCCACTGTCACTTCCTATTAAAAACTGTATTCATTTGTAGATTGTTTCAATATTTATGGCAACATCAGTGTCAAAATAATGAATATCCTGCCTCAGCCTGTGGATTAGAAACTGTCAGTTGTGTTTGTATTGTTTTCAGTTTTATTTGTAGACATTGCAGTGTATAAAACGCTGTCTGTCGCCGATGTTTGTCTTTTGACTGGTTTGTTATAAACCATCAGACAGGGCAAAACCGTTAAAATCTCATTTTAATTAAAAGTAATAGGATTTATGAGCAGGACTTGTATAAAAAAGTACTGATTTGTAAGAGCTACCTCTAAATTTCACTTTATCTTACAATACAAACACCTTAACTGTCTTTGCAGGACCCTGAAAATAAAACCAAAATAAATTTGCATTCCTATATGCTGCAATATTAGACACACGTTTTAAAAGCACTGTGTCATACAGCTCGCCATTAAAAACGTGTAATTTTTAACTATATCTGTTAAACTGTGGGCTCCGGTTATATAAAATACCTGGGTTTTATATGTATATGTATATATATATATATATATACATATATATATACACACACACACATATATATACATATATACTGTATATATATACATACAAATATATTATATATAAATAGATATAATATATTTATGTGTATATATTGAAACATATAAGAACATAGATTTTATATGTACATAAAATATATTTTTACATATATGCATCAATTGATCAATAGTGTGTATGTGAAAATACACATATAAACATATACGTGAATATATGTTTATATACGTTTATACACAATATATATATATAAACACATCCATTTTATGTGTATATTTTACAATTACATATTTATATATTTATTTATAAATATTTATTTAGATGTTTATATGTATGTAAATTTATATATAATTATATAAAGATACTGTATATAGTTTTTGATACATATATAGGTATATAGATATTGATCACATGTTATTTTATTATACATATTCAGTCTCACTCCCGTAGTCAAAATTGATCGGTTAAAACTATCGTATACAAACTTCGAAAAAAATCCTGTTTTACCTTCATTCGTTTTATTAATTTCACGTACATAAAATTATGTTTAAAAAATCTCCAAAAGTTTACAAGGCTTCTCGATTGACAACATGGTTCACGAAAACACACGATGCGTCAGAATACAGGACAGTGAAGCCGCCGGACGCTGCCGTGTCCGGACTCTGTTAAAAATGACTGACCGAATAATAATATAAAAATGTACATCGTTCCTTAAATTTACGTGGTTTCACATCACAGATCGACAGCAACAACTACAGTCATCTAGATTACACTACGGGAAACTACACGGGGGGAATACGCGTGACATGCCGTGGATGGACACGTTCACTGGGGTTGGGAAAAGCCAGTACAGCGAGCACCCGTGGTCGTGGTCGTAGGAGGTGAATGTGGGAAACAGTTAAAGCTTCACATCATACCGTTTAGTATGAAACAGTGACGAAAATCACTCGAGTCTCGGGTTCATCCTTCATCCTAATCAGTATCAGTATCGGTATCGTTCACAGGAACCTGCTGCTGTTGCGCCGTCACCTGAGGGAACTTGTTAAAACAGGTTCATTAGGCAGAGAGGGAGTGATAGTGTGAAAAACGGATCTCCCTGAAGTTAACACGGTTATAAATATATGGCACTTTTTTTTGGTCCGTCGCTTTTTGTGCTCTCAAAGACCACGACCTCAAATCACACGTGATTCCCGGTGTGCGCGCCGTCGCCCAGTGCGCGTCCTGGTGACGGGGAGCGCTTGTTTTTGACCCACAAATACACATTTGTGCTTGAAGGGTTGTAAACGTGTGTGACTCGGGTTAACCTTACAGTAGACTACTATTATCTTACACCGACCGATTTACAGCCTCAGCGTCTGGCGATGTCTGAGGTGAAAGAAATGATCATATGAAAAAAAGAAAGTTGGTTTGGATGTCACGGAGACGCACCTTCTCTCCGCAGCGTCTAACCAGGTGTCTCGGTTCAGTCGTTGTGGTAAAGGACGAGTTACCTGCGGTAATACAAAAAGTAAAGTATTTTAATGCGGTGATGGATGAGACCGCAGCGGCGGCAGCGGCGGCGGATCTCAGCGGCCCGGCTGCTTGTAGTTGCCGTTGATCTCCTCCGAGATGTTGACGGCCTCTGCTCCCAGCGGGAGTCTGTCACTGTACTCCGAGCCCACCTCGAACTCCTCCTGGTTAGTTTTGGACGAAGATCCGGGAATCGACTCGGTCACCACGCTGCCGTCCGCCTCCCCGTCCCCGCTCCCCTCCTCTCCATCCCCGTCCTCTCCCTCGCCGTCGCCGGACTCGCTGGTGTTGTACGGTTTCTCTGCGCCCACGTATGACGCCCTCATATTGAACTCCTCCGTCATTTGTTTCTCCATCTGATCCGGGTTCTGAGCTTTCATGATCAGCTTGTAGGTCTTTCCTTGATATTTGTACAACAGGTGGCAGCAGGTGGCGCCAAGTAAGGGCACCGTGGCCAGGCCCAGGAGGAAGATGCTGACAACGACAATGATGAGCAGAGATGGGATCTTCTTTCGGGTGGTGAACACCACCTGAACCTGGCAGTGCTGCCCTCCGTAGGTGAGACATAGAGTGTAATTAGTGCCAGGCTTCAAACCATGGAACTGATAGGAATTCACCCCCTCCTCTATGTTGGACCACTGCACCACAGAATGTCCATTCCTCGTGTTTATGCACAGGTAGAGCATGTCCAGGCTGGATTTATCAGACGATCCCTGGTACGACTCCACCGGCTCTTTCACCACCGTCTCCTGGTTCTCGCTCTGACTCAGGTGGAGGTTGGATTTGCTTTTGGGGAGCTGCAGCGGGTTCAGCTGCACTTTGGCCTCCGTCTCTGATACTTCTAAGGCGATCACACCAAAATCAAAAGTGTACTGTTTCAGGTCCTCCAAGCTGAGGTTGAAGGCGTGGTTGGAGATGTACTCGCTGCTGTCTCTCACTCCACACTTACTGGCAAAAGCGGGGTTCTTGATAACGTGCTTGTCCTTCTCACTTAGGTCTATTTTGTCTTTGGAATCTTCAGGTGTACTCTTGGTCTTTTCATCTGTCTTGCTCCAGGTGATCACATTGTTTTTGGAGACCTTGGACACCGTGGGCTTTTTACTAGATGATTGGATTTTGTCCAAAGCAGATTCAGGGCCTGACTTGCTGTTGGGTTTTTGGGAGCTTGCCACAGCCACTCTAACGCTGCTCTCTGCCTTCCCTAACTCATTGACCGCAGAGCAGCTGTAATTCCCTTCTTCCTCTTTACTCATCTGAAGAATGATCAGAGTGCCGTTCCTAAAGACGAGGAACCGGTTGTTGGTTGTTTTATCATTAATTGGTCGATCATTTATCTCACCAGACGTTGGCAAAGGGAAAACATAATACTGATTCCCCGCAATCACCTCCCAACTGACCTGTGGTGCGGGGCTCCCTTGTGTCTCACAATTCAACACCACCATGTCCCCCTCAGGAACCACATTGTCCTCAACGTTGGGCTGGTAGGTTATAGAGATGGTGGGGGTCGTGCAGTCCAGTTTAGGGACGTCTGTGACCAGCGTCCCCTTCAGGTGCTCCGGAGCCTCACAGATAATTTGGTTTGGCTCAGGAACAGAGATCTTGGTCGTTGCGATCCAGTCCCTCAGCCACTCCAGGCTGCAGGAGCAGGAGAAGGGGTTGTTAAAAATCTGGAGGTGGGACATGGAGGTGAGGGCGTTGAAGGTACCCTGAACGATGGTAGTGAATTTGTTATTGTTGATGCGCAGTGACCTCAGGTCTCTGAGGGTGGAGAAGGCGTCTATTGGCAGATTGATCATCTCATTGTTGTTCATCTTTAGGAGCTGCAGGGCTGTGAGGCTCTGCAGATCTTGCCATGGAAAGTTGACTATTTTGTTATGACTGACGTCCAGGTTACGGAGCTGAATCAGTGGGGCCAGAGTGTCCGTCTCTATGGTAACAATCTCATTGTGAGCCAGCCACAGAGAGGAGACCTGGACGATATTTGCCAAACTTTTGCTTTTCAGGATTTTGATCTTATTGGCCGAGAGGCTCACGGTGGTAATATTGGGCGGCAGACCCACGGGGACCTCCAGCAGGTCCTTGTAGGCACAGTCTGCAAACTTCTGAGTGAATTTATCCTGGCAGCTGCACAGTTCGGGGCAGCATTGCACAACGCCAACCGCAGCTGTCCACATGGTGAGGAGAAGCAGCAACCTCCACGCCATTTTCTGATCCTGCAAAATCAATTTACCAGATATTAGCCACAGACTTCTTTATCTGATGTTTACACATCCACTCTGTCCATTAACGCAGCAGGAAGGAACACTCAAGACTTGAACTGATGCCCAACCCTGTTTGCTCTGCTGTTGCTTTTTATTAATTCAGACAACAAAAGCAACAGAGAGGGACAGCTGCAAATGGACAGGACACAAAGACCTAACCCAACAACACAAATCGCGGTCATGGACGCGCACAAAAGCATCATATGGCAAGCTTGCATTTCCCAAGCATGCAAATCAGCACTACTGGTTTACATGTAGGCTGCTTTTCAAAGGTTGGAGCCGATACTGCTGTAAACCATATTTTGCAGCCGTTCTGGGGTCAGCTGGTCTCATCAGGTCAAAGTCCCTGATTGTAGGAGCTGATGAAGTCTCAAGCCGAAAACTCAAGAAACTCAATTTTCTCTTCGTGCGCGCTCAAGACAACATTTTAATAGCCCAAGTTGGTCGATGATGCTCCAATTTGCGCACTATTGCAGTTTGGCGCACTGATGCACGGACGCACCGGTGTCTCTGCTGTTAAGACCCGACACCATGTCCCATCTGTAGCCACTTATATCGAAGTAGGTTGGACATTTTAACCCCATTCTTTCTAATCAGGAAACCTTCATCATTCTTCCTACCTGTGTCTTTTGGGAACTTCAGCTCCTGTGTTGTAGAAATGACTCGGGGAGTTCACAATCCTCTGCTGCAAGTTTACAAACTCCACTCCTCACATGTGTCGCTTTCTGTCGCATGTACAGACCACTTCGTCGGTGATAAAGCACGAAGGAAGGAGCATTTTCAACCCCCAGATCAACCTCTGCTGCAGCACTGACGGCTCTTTTCCCCCTCAGTCTCCTGAGCGTGTGGAGCCAGTGCGCGTCCCCGGCGCAGCGGAGCAAAAAAAAATAGTCATGAACGCGCAGCCTCTCCCATCTCTGCTCTTCCCGACTGTTAAAGACACAGAGGCTGCACACAGCTCTCCACCCTCAAAGAAAATGTATTATTTACGAGCTGATGTTTAATTGAGTAACCCGAACCCCCAGCCTTATCTTTGACCTCATTCGTCTCTTTTGTCCGCTGTTTACGGACCTTAATTACATTACTGGAGAGTTCGTAACTCTGAGCCCGTAACAAAATGAGTCTTTTTTGTACGAAATATTGGATCAAATACAGGAAATACAAGTCAGTACAGAAGGACAGCACTCGAATGTTGATTAAATTCAGTATTGGTTCACTGAAGGAAAATAAAATCGAAATATTTTTTTATTTGTTTATGTTTTGACCACAAAAAGTATTTTATTGTTGTGTTGGTATTGTTATTTTAAATTAATTTTAAATTAATAATCTTGCCTTTTAGAGTAAACCCAGATAGTACTTTTGTGATCAACGTTGACTTGCCTGTGGATCAGTGTTGTCGTGATGGCATACTGCCACCAGCTGGTGAGATAAAGTTGGTGTTTTTTCACGTCTTGTCTCTCTAGGGATTTCCTGCTTACAAACTCTGCTGAACATAAAAAATAAAAAAAAAAATCGGTATCCTTCAGTCACCTCCTTAAAGTCTGTTATTTGTCAGTTGTTTTAATCCTGCTGTATTTTCTGACCTACAGACATAGATTCTGTAGAATGCTGTTAAGCAAATGGCTCCCCCTGATGGTAAAATGGTGGAATCACAAAAACAAATCCAAAAATCCGCATCATGACCAAACTACGCTACACACATAAATAGATTTCTTTTGTTGTGGTCTCTTTGGTTTGGTGTTTCGTGAAACAACAGAATGTGTTATTTTTTTTTGGTTCTTTTGATAATTTTAGATGTTTTTGCTGTGGTTATATAGTGTCTGTCTTTTGTTGGACTATATAATCACAGCAAAAAGATGTGTTAAATTCAGGGAATAGTGGCAGACAGACTAAAAAACAAAGAAACATTACCCAATATCCATTTTTCCAAACCAAAAGCCACATTACAGTAAATAAACAACAAATAAATTATTAAGTTAATAAAATAATTACAGTATACCACGCAAGTATTTCAATAGTAATGAGAAAAAAAATCTACCTTTTGTTTGAGCTAAATAATCTTTATAAGTACAGACACGTTAAATGGGCAAAACATATCTTATTTTTGGAAAAAAAACAATGTGTATTGACGCTTTAAAATCTAAAATCATCGGTTGTGCTGGGAGTAAAAATGCACTAATAAACAGTGACCTCTACCGACCAAAATGGAGTACTGTGAAGGAATTTACAAACTCAAATTAAATTGTAGTTTTGGTAATTTATTTAATCTCGCATTATAGTTGAAAACGCTCTTTTTAATATCTGAAGGATTGAAAAAAAAATATATACATAACATTTTTGTTACTTTTCGTCATATTTGGGGCAGCTGTGGATTATTGGTTTAGGAACCAAACCTGCGCCCGCAGGGTCTCAGGTTTGAATCCACCAGCTCCCAAGTTACCACTGAGTTGCAAACACACTGTTCTCCAGGCACACAAAGCTGCCCACTGATCACTTCGGTAATGGTGATGGTTGTGTGCAGCGGTGTCCATCACATTGCTCTTTACTTTCCTTTCAAGTTCTACTGAACCACACACATTTTTATATCTCAAAGCTGTGTCCAAACTTATCTAAAGCAGGAGTATTGACAGTTCCTCCAAAAAACAGAGCAGACTTCAGTTAAGTGCCAGATATAACCACACCAACTGATGCTCAAGAGATAGTAAAAGATAAGGAGTGAAAATGTCATAGGCAGGTATACACGGTGGAAAACTATTGACAGTGATGCTGGTAAGAGTGAAACCTTCCATCACAAAGGGTCTTTTGATTTCATTATGGATTTTAAAACAGAACCATGTGCATAACTCATGGAAAACACATTTAAACCCCAAGTCTGGACACAATGACAGTTCACCACAAGGACACAAGGACACAATGACACGACACACCCCTCCAGTGTCAACACTCTTCTCTGTTGTCAAGGTTTTGAAGTTCTTGTTGTGGATAACGAAACATATTTTCCTTAACAGCAGAATGGCAAACAAAAACAGGGAATTCTCCCATTCCCCCATCTAAGTGTGGATTGTTTTTATACCGATTATATCGTAAAAATTACCTATTGCTGTCAACATCTGTATGACTTTCAGCTTGTATGAAAGTAAATAACACACAGCACTCAGGGCTCCCAGAGGAGGAAGGAAATATGGCTAGCACACAGGATTTCCTATCAAGATTCTGTGTTTATTTTGGTTTTCCCTTTAAATATTTCTAAACAGTCTAAAAGTCCAGTCTAAACAAAGGTGTTTGACCAGGAACATTGGGTCTAGAGCTGCAACTATCAAGTATTTTTGGCATTGGGTATGCTGTAGAAAACCTCTACAAGTACTCATAGAATCTCATAGTACTCAAAGAATTATACCATGAACATCAACATGAAAGGTCTTTTAAAATGAGCTAACTATACTTCTTTTACTTTCAAAATTTAAACCCAAAAACACGTTTTCATCTAATATAGAACTGAAAATCTTTATAAATCTTCGCCATGTAAATAGAAATGCAAGTACAATTCAGTGACCAGCTATTCAAAGCAATAAAAATAATTTTGCAATTCAGTGAACAATCCACACAGCCTGAACCATTAGGCATAAGAACCAACCCCTAATAAATTTAACAAACAAGTTTTATGGAGGGAAACAGAGAGAGTCCCTTTGCCAAGTATGTGCCAAAAAACAAATGAGGGAGAAGAGGTCGATATGGAGATAAATTATGTATAATCTCATATCTAAAGCTTAACTTCTCGATGAAAACACCTAGATGTTACACGACTCTCTGCCTCATATTAAGAAACTTTATGAATGAGGTGATTAGAGGAACACAGACATGGAGGTTTGGAGAAAAAGCTAGAGAAGACAGATTGAGATGGTTTGGACAGAGGAGGGACAGTGGATACATTGGTAGAAGAATGATCTTAGAGATGGAGCTACCAGGTAGGAGACAAAGAGGAGATTGATGGATGCATTGAGGGAGGACATGGATGTAGTTGGAGTTTGAGTTGAAGATACAGAGAACAAGGGGAGAAAAGGATGATGTCCTGTTGTATTCCCTGAAAAACGGACAAGTTGAAAGGAAAACAGATAAATACCCAGGTTAGAAAGATACAAAAAAAATCTTTTATCTTTCGCAGCCAGTCATTTCCTGCGCTTAAAAAGGTAAACACATATTGAGGAACAAATTTAGACATGACTGTAAATACTGAAGAGCTTTCCTGTGGGTGGTGAGTCCACTGGAAGTTCTGTGGGTTGGGATGATGCTGTGTTCCGTGGCTATCTGGCATCTGGGGGTTTAGAAAAAATATACTGTGTAAACACTCCCAACCAGGAGTGTTTTCATTCTCCTTGTTAATGTTGACATAATTGTTGGGAGGAGCAGTACCAGTGGAATTTCAGAAGAAATTCTGAAAATAGATTCCTAAACCTTGTCTGCACATGGTCTGCTTGTGGGTGAGTACTACTACTGTATATAATTTAACACTGACACATCAGAAATGTTTTTAAATCATTTTAATTTAAAACAAATCAGTAGTATAAAAGCTCAGCCTATGTTTCTGTATTTAGCTTCAAATAAGAACAAGCCAATGTTTACTCCGCCCACCTTTTGTGAGGGAAAAACTATTTAACAATGACAACAGTAACATGAGAGAGAAACAGTTGCCAGTACACTGTAATTAAGAACCAAAGAATGACTTGATGTTGTTTGTTACATTAAAATGACTGTGGTCATAATACCTCACTTCCTCTGGTTGTCTTGTGTTCATGTAGGTGGTCAGTTTGAGTCACTCTACCTCTCTACTGGTGGTTGTTGTGCTACAGAAGAGATGGTCACAGTCCAGCTGTCTCCATCATATGAACCAGATGGCAGAGAGTGCTTGTATTCGTGAGGTTATCCCAAGGTTAGAGCTATTTGGAGGGTAGCTCATAGGTCCACATGTATCCCAACAGACTTTCAATGTCTCCTCAATGTAACTTCCTACTGTCTATGTAGGGCCTATTGTAGAAAGCGTTGTCTACAAATAAGCTTCTACGTCTCGGGGGATTTATTGTATAATAGGTTCCTGTCCACGGCAGGTCCAACAGGAATCAACTCATCAGCAGTCTCACCAACAAATCCCTTATACTTATACAGGCGTGCTCTTCTTTGGACATTCTCAGACAGTCATATCACACGACATTCAAGACATGCGTCAAATCTCTGAAATGTAGAATGTTGTGCTCCTGCACCTTGGCATTGACAAGGGTTCATCTTGTTACTGTTTTCTAGGCCCCAGTTTATGTTGTGTCTTAATCGGTCTTGAGAATGTGTCTTGTATCTGTTACCCAGGTGCCAATCTCTGTTGTCTCACATAACTTTCTGCAATTCTACAGTGACCCTGCACATGAATGTTGTCCAGCACTTTATCTGTTCATAATACACAATTCTCCACCACAGGCCTTCACTCAATCCAAAAAAGTTACCTCTGGAACTTGACTGTGAAGGTTTCTTGAAGATGTTTCATCGTCATCATCCAAGAGGCTTCTTCACTATAACTATTTTTGGATACATTAGCTACCCAATACTGCCCACATAAAATCCATCCATCCATCTTCGTCCACTTGTCCTTTACGGGTTCAAAAATCAGCAGTTTCCACGACTTCACACATCTCCATTGTACACCATACAACACCCCCCATTAACCTTCCTGCTGGTAGTGAAACTGGCCAAATTCTATATTGCCCAGGAAATTAACCCTAGAGTTCCACACCAATGACAGAGACATTGACTCTGGACCAACGTGTCATCACCTATAAAATGGAACACTGAACACTAATGCCAGCCTTAAAAGTGCTTAATGGGTCTGCCCTTGGCTACTTAGTGCTCAAATCGCTGCTCCGATAAAGGCTTATCAATCGTCTCCTGCTGGTAGAATGATATACAGAGTACTCCAAGAATAGCAGTGCCCGCTACCTTTCTTCAAGAAACTCTGAAAGCGCAAGCTCTTTCGAGAACACCTCCTGTCATAGCACTTTCCTGCACTTCCTGTTATCTTTTGCATTTGCCTCCACTTTACTGCTCTTTCCATTTCTAAGCCTTGGAACAAAGCGTCGGCTAAGCATATAATCAAATTGTAAGAATAAAGTGGACTGTGTTGCTGCACGTTGATTTACCGCAGCTTTTGTCCTGATTTGGGCAGCAGTAAAAGAACCAGGACCAGATAAAGAGCCTGAAAATGTGATTAGGTAAAAAGTGCTATTGCCAGTTCAAGAATGGTCAACAATGTCAGTGACACGGTAACAGATGTGTGTGACGAGGATTCAATGACCAGCGGTGCTATGAGCTCATACCGTTTCACCAACTTCTTGTAGTCCCTCTCTTCAGACTTACAGTTATAGGTCCCATAATGCTCTTGTGCAACAGCTGGGATGAGGATCAAGCAGACTGTCTCTTTTTCTTTACAAGAGATGATCCGCCCATTGTGCTCCCAATAGTACACAGCATGGTAGGATTCTATTGGACATGTCAGGTAGAAGGGGGCGCTGAGTGGAACAGTATGAACTGCTACACTTTTAGGTGACTGTACATGAATCTGCCACTTGTGCCGATTGAGTTCTGCAGTTGGAAAAAAAAAGGTAAAATAAATGTGACAGGAACTGAATGGACGGATATCACAGTTTGTTGCTACTTTACCTTCCGTTGTGGAAAAACACTCAGTGTATTGCCCAGTCTTGACATTCTGAATGCCCCCGCTAAGAATAAAAACACAAAAAGAATCAAATAATAATAAGGTGCATAAGTCATGTGATTGACGAATTGTAAAATATTTGATAAACTTGAAACCAAGGTTTCTTAATAATGTTAATTTTAAAAAAGAATGGGAAAGATCAAAGATCCAAGTACGTTTCTATAGCACATTGGCAAACATTAGATACACAGATAGACTGATAGATTGATGGATGGACGGACAGAGGAAGAGATAGACGGACGGACGAAGAGATAGATTCATTTTCATTAGGGAATCAAGCGTTATAAACTTTATTTAAAAAAAAGGATGTCTTTTGTTTGAGTCTACAGAGTGAGTAGTTGTTCCATCACAGAAATTCTTTTTACAAATACTAGAGAACAGGCCAAGATTATATACTATAAATAAGGCAAATCCACACTGTCTAAATGACGCCATACTCCATTTTCAAGTTTGCGGAAGAGGAACAAAAGTTCCAGTTTCCTTCCCATTATAAACAATCACAATAGAGATAGTACTTACAGCACAGCTGGGCTGCACCCAGACTCGGTCCAGGCACAGTAGGGATCCTGAGCAAGAACACAATCAGCACAGGACTTGTAATTCTGACAACTTTTAAGATCCAAGAAGAAGACTTTCTCTGGGGTACCAACGATCAACTTTTTCTGGTGGAAAAAACAACAACAACATAAAAACAGCTAAATGGAGACAATATTCAAAGGATTAAATGTAATTTGGCTTCTTATGACTCATTATCGGCTTCAACAATGACTCCCTCATTTTAAAGCATTTTAAATGTGTGAGAATTGAGTCTGCCTGCCTTTTGGTGACGCTATTTGTCAAAAAAACAATAGCAGAAACAATTTTAATCAGCTAAGCTAACATGTCGAAGTACTTGACAGTGAGGTAAACTATTTAGGGCGGAGTTGATCGATACAACTTATTTTACCGGGCACTTTAACCAACAACCAGTCAAACGGTCCGGTCCAAACCAACGGCAGCTTTAACTCAGCCGTTTAGAGCTGTGTCCTACTCAACTTGACTTTCATTGTCAAATAATCGCCACATTAGCTTCCTGTGCTAAGCTGCTTGATTCATACGCAGGTGGTCATGTAAATGTTAACTTGCGTGACACCTACAGGGGGTGCTGTTGTACATAAATGAGACAGCGGCATAGAAAAACTGAGCTGAGATACAACTGCTTATATTAAATTATAAAGGAACCTTGAAACCATGTGGCAAACTATAAGCCCGGGGGCCAAATTTGGCCCGCCGAGTCATTTTGTGAGGCCCGAAGAGATTTCACCTGAAAAAAATAAAAGTTTTTTAACACTTTCTACTTTTTTTTTACGAATACAGTAAATACGTTTTGATGAAGTGCATATTTTTACAGTGATGATGGGTGTAAAAGATGGGTATCAGTCCACAAACCGATGGTTTGGCACCCAAAACCTGTACAGTCTTATATACTACCGGCCCATCAAGGTGAACTGTATTATAATAAAGCAATTTGTTTGACACCACTGCTTTAAATCTACTAACTTAACCTACTTTTTACCTTTTCCGTGTCCAGTTTCATTGCATGTATGGTTGAGCTCGACAGATGCATTTCAGCGATGACGAAAGGCTCAGACCCAGTGTCTACGACTTTATGGATCTTTCCATCATCTGTAGAAAGAGCAGATGACAAGTAGACTGTTTATAGAACATATTTTTAGTTTGGTGTGTTCAACAAAGGCGTCATCAGGCAACACCCAAATCTCACTGCACCATACTGTGAGTTTCCTGCAGGTAGTGCTATGCTGAACTAATGGAATAATATTCTTCTAAGGTTATTGGTAAAATAATAATATTAAAGTGAGTGAACTTGAACCAGAAAAATAAATAAAAGTATTTGATGTTTGATGACCTTTTCGGAAGAATTTACTTATTTTACCCCTTAAACCCTGATGTTCCAGTCACTACTGCTACTCTCTTGGCTTATGCCTAAAAAAAAACATACAAACAACAAAAGATTCCTAACATTCTGAACAACATACCAGTGGCCAAAAGTATAACATCATAAGTATCCCGATCTGCAGCCTGTACTTGGTCCACAACAATCTTAGTGTAATGGAACTTGCTTATATAAATTGGTGTTTTGTTCTGTGGATGAACCCAGTCGGCCATTTCTTGATATTGACTTGTCATGTCCATGGTGTTCTTTGAGGACGAGCTTTGACACTAAAAAATAGAAAATACATTACATTTATTACTCTATTTGTCCGATATCAGATCAGCAGAGTTTAGAACTCTATTATTATTACTCTCACATATACGTATGTATATATTAATACAATTCTTCCTCTTTCAGATGGAAGTCATCTTCAGCTGAATACCGGTTTGAAAAAACACCCAGCCACTGCAGTTCCTCAGCGACACTGAGTGACGAGTGTAATAATAACACATGGAAAAACTGAACTGCCCCACATTTGTGGGGAAAAACACACATTTTCTGCAACTAGTGTATACCCCTTATGTATTAAAAGAAAATCTGCTGCACATGCCACATGTGAGGAAAAGTATTTTTTAAAGAATTTCTAAGCAAACATTGAAAAACAACTCTTACAGTTCTGGATCTTGAATTCTGAGTGTCATTTGAGTCGCCCTTAAAACCAGAGGTTTGAAATACATGTTCAATCATTCCTATGGTATGAACACAAACTGCAGAATGGTTCCTGGGAGTTAAAGAAAAGGGGAAAGAAAAAAGACAGGGTTATTTTTCATTCATTAAAAATTGTAAAATCGGTTTCAGTAAAACATAAACCTATGACTGATGGACAGACAGGCAGGCAGACAGATAGATGGACAGATAGATGGAGGGATGACAGACAGATAGACAGATAGACAGATAGACAGATAGATAGATAGATAGATAGATAGATAGATATGGAATGATGGTATCATATCAAAACTCGATATAATGTTGGAGGCATGATCTGGTTGGCTTAAGTCAAGACATGTGGCTTGCGCGAGAACAAAATTAACGCTAATGTTATTGGCTGAGTGGAGTCATTGGCCTTTCATGTGAGACTTGGCAAGTCATTAACCCACAATTTATGTGAGAAGTCTTTTTGACTCAAAACCTCTGTGGGACAGATTCCAATCTGACAGGTGAAGAAAATCAAAGAGTCTGACCAGTGATTGGAGAACAGGCTGTAGATCCTGGTGTCAGCCCAGTTGTCATCATGCACAACATAGACATCATGAAGATAATTAAAATATATCGATTTGTCAGGAAATCCACAAAACAGACGAGTCTTTAAAAAAGTTCTCCATTTCCCAGCCTGCAGTCTTCTGCTTCTTTCTTCATCAACCTGTGAGGACATGTCGAGAACTTAACACTGGTGAGACATACTCTTGCTTTCAATGTAAGATAATATCCATGAGCTGGGACTGTCATCAAAAAATCAGTAACGTTTTCTGACCTGGTCCAGAGAGCTGTGCCAGTACCATGTGTAGAAGATAATGTACTGTTACATACAGGATGTAGCAGATACCAAGGCAACCTCAGTAAATAGAGCAGTCTCCACGACTGCCACCCAAATAACACTGCACCATACTTTGAGCCCACTGAAGGTTATGTGGGTTGGGATAGCGCTCCTGCACCTCAGTGACAACCCTGCAGCTAGTGGATTAGAACCTGAAGCCTTCCACTTCCTATCTATCTATTCCCTCTCTATCCATCTATCTGGGCCAGCGGTGGCCTAGTGTTTAAGGAACGGACCTGGGTCTGCAGTGTTCCAGGTTTGAATTCACCAGCTGCCAGATTACAGTGGTGTGTATCACCATGGCCCAATGACAAGGAGTTTGCTTTCCTTCCTATCTATCGTTCCAACCACTGTCCCCCACAGTAAACATGCGGCTGTAGAAGAGAACAAACACTTTGACTAATGTATCAGTCAAATCATCAAAAGGTAAAAACTGTGACTGTGTTTCCATTTAAGTAACAAATGTTTTGTTGCTCCTTACTGCAACATTCACAAGTTACAACTGTTCACATGGCTAAAGATCATTGTTACATTATTCTATATTATTACAAAATCATCAAAACATATTTTCTAACAACATAAGGACAGTTGATCTGAAATGGGCAACATGGCAGGGTTCTAGTTAAGTTGGAACCAAGGTCCTGTTTTCAAACAGATGTTTGCTTTATTTAGATTTTACCGTCTATCTACCGACTATCAGTACTTTCATTTATTTTGGACAATAATTCAGCCCGGGCTTACCACAGTCTGCTATATTGCACACTATTTCCCACATGGTTGTTATCTCATGACATGAGGACCTGCCATAAAATATTTATTACCCCCATTTACTGGTGAATGTGTAAATAATGGCTGACCTTCAACATTTTACAGTCAGCATCACACCTGGCTTTTCTTCATTGTAAGGTTAACCAAAAATAATGAAGAAGAAGAATTAAGGCCTTGGGAGGTCATCTAGGTTAGATAATTACTGACTGTTTATAAAAATGGAGCAGAATGTTTACTGGACATTTCTGGACTTGGATGTGACATTATTTGAAAGCAAAGTGTGATTTGTGACTAGGAAAAAATAGGTTTCAATGGACATCACGTGAGAAGTAGACATTTTCTTCCAGGTTTCCATTTATACAGAGAAGAACTGTTAAATGTTGCCCACTTCTCACACAGAGCCGCAGAGCAAAATAGTAGGAATAATAATATCTATGCACCTTACACACTCTGGCCACCAGAGATACATAGGGGTCCACTCGGACTGGGCTAGAGCTTATGATTTTATCCCGAAAGAAGAAGTAAATCTTCTCATCATTAGGGTTTTGGACCTGCTTCACCCAGGTTGCGGAGATAATTGTAGAATCTAGGAACAGATGAAAGATGAATATTTAGCAGACAGAAGCCACAATGTTTACAGTAAAGTCGAACGCCAACTCAAAACACGACAAACTATGTGAATGCCAGACAAGGCAAAACGACCATTAAATGAGTTACATGACTCCTTTAATATGAAGGTAAATAATTAAAGTGATGATGAACTTGGGGTTAGACATGTTATTTTCTCCTCAAGTCAACAGTTTGAATAATTAAGCAGCTGGACACTCATTGACCCAAGGATCATCTCACATGACCGGCTGACTGCTCTTACAGTATGAACCTTACCCAGGAACCATTGTGTCCTCGTCCCCATGGGATTCCTGTTGCCCATCTTCCTTTCAAAATGAAATGAATTGTTTTCTGCTCCCAGTGGCAGACCAGCATATAGGTCGCCATCTGAACCAAGATGTTAAGAGAGATCACATGGTAGAAATGTTCAATTATGGATTGCACGAGTTTGACAATTTGATCATCTGACTTAGTGGTATTACATAAGGTATACAGACCTGACTCACATGACATAGATCAGACTAAGGAAATCTGCACTGGGCTGTACTTACCTGCAACAAGTGAAACTGAATTTCTTTTGTAGGATACAGGGGAGATGCCTGACCCATCATAACTTCTCACTATTCTGGAAGTCTGATTGCTCACGTCCTGTGACATCGAAGAGAAGGATGGATTACAACTGGCACTGTCTCCAGGATCAAATATTAATGAGAAGCCCCACATTGTGTACATAAAAAATTCAAATGTACCATTTACATTGCAGTGCATGGGTATTTATGATACATACACATACACCAAACATTCATTCATCTCCATTTGCTTAACCGTCACCAGATCACAGGGCAGCTGGCACTCACCACCTGTGGGTGGTGAGTGTCGGGACAGTGCTATGCTCAGTGGCTACCCGGCAGCTGATGGATTGGAACCTGAAGCCTTGCAGACCGAAAACTACTTCCTTAACTGCTCAGCCCAAAACAAAACACTTCTTTATTTCTGTTAATAAATAATAAATAATAAATTAAATTATTATCTTCAATCATAGCTTGTCATGGCGGTCTCAACAAGACCCCTCCTCTATTACTTTTCAATTTACCATGGATTGTAAATTGCAGTGGCATGTTGAGGGTCTCTTACTGGGCTGGGTCATGTGATGTAGGTGGCTCATTAATATAGTTGTTTTAATAGATTTAACAGGTCCCCAATTGACCAGAGTGTGGTTGCTTGCTAAGCGCCCATTACAGTGCATGTCTGACATAGTCTTTGAGTTTTTAGTTTTTATTTTACCACTCAGCTTTAAAACTCGTCAGAGCATGGACTTTTACATGGTTGAAGTCTAGTTATTGCTGACCAAACTACTCTACTTTCTGACAGCACTGGGTGCCAATATTCGATTAAAGGTGAGAAGCAGAGAGAGAGATCATTCTTTTATAACAATTTTAATGTTATTTGCTTTTTCTAAGACGTCCATTGTAGAACTCTGAGCATTTCAGGGGAAAGAGAGCAAATTAAATGATAATATAAATTACTAATATCATTTGCACAATTTCAGCAGACCAGACGTGCCAAGGTTCTATGTTGTTTACATGTCTGTCTGAGACCTTTTACTGGTAACCTGGATAGAACCGGCCAGTTGATAAGATTAGGTAGATTAGATTCCCTCTCCTGATTAAGTGTTGCCTGACGCAGCTAGTGACTGTGGCGATGACAGCCACATTTGTAGGTGTCAGACGCAACTGTTTGTCGGCACACTCATCAGTCAGCAAGACAGCTGCTATACCTGGCCAAATGCTGTGTTGTATGAATATATAAAGAACAAAAATCAATGAAAAAGCCAATGTAGATTGATCACTCTACAATAATTCACCCTACAGTAAAGGAAGGATATACTGTACTCACCAGGGTCCAACATTTTGGCTGGCCTTCACTCCTTCCGCAGACAAACAAGCCATTATCAAACCTCTCAATAACACTGATGACGTTTTTACATGTATGCTGTGATAAAGAGATTAAGTACAACGTGTCACACAGTGGGTTTAAAGCAATATCAATTGAAAAAAAGCTCAAATAAATAAACATTACATTTTCTGGGCATGGGTGTTTGTGGATGGCATTGAAATGAAACACCTGAGGGGAAAAAAAAGGATGTATTCAGTAATGTATCTTTGGCTGTAGAGAGGCTTCAACCCCCATTAATTCAATCAGTGTCATTCATTTATATATTTTAGGCCACAGGGGCAGCAGTCTCCCCCATTGGAACCCAAGGTACACCGTACTAAGATTGTTCCTGTGTCAGGTGGAAGATATAAAGGTTTGGATGGTGCCACGCTCAGTGGCAGCTGGTGGATTAGAACCTGAAGCTCTGTGGACCCAAGTCCCAGTCCACTTCCTTCCCCATAAAAAGTTAGATAGTGTAATATTGAAGACAGAATGTTATTAGTTTTGGATTTTTTTCAATATTGTTTCTCAGTCCGTAAAGCTGACCACTCATGTTGACCGCTCCCTGGACAAATGGAGATTTCCAAGAGTCATTAAAGTCATTGGTAATTGAAAGCCACCCTTAAGTAGGCAGTCATTCCTAAGGAAAGAGCCATGATGTGGCCACACGTGGCAGCGTCCATGACTGACTATGTGTCTTCAAGTCCAATTCATTAGCATCTGTCAGAGGGCTAAGACTTGGTGAAAACCGAATGTCACCATTTGAACAGCTGGGACTACTGTCCAGATATTACCTCCACCATCAAAAGTCCAGCTGCAGAGGGAAAACCCATTGTCCATATTGTGTTATTCACAATAGCAGAATAAAGACTGTTGACCAACCTCTTTGACATTATAGTCGCTTGTGTTGAGTCTGGTGATCAAATCCGTCCCTCCGACTACCACTTCTTCGGAGTTCAACAAAAAGAGTACAGTGCGTAGCTGCTTGGTTTGGTGTGTATGTCCAACATTGACTGGGGGACAAAAACACACACTTCCTGACTCCATACTGAAGGAATTGTCACATATCACTTTTCAATGTATTAAAAACTGTCCTGAATGTTACAATATTCCAGTTGGTCATTTTTTGAAATATATTATATATTTATATATTATTTATATTATACTGTATAAATTGTTGCAGTATTGTTACTTAACAAGTTCAAGTTTTTGCTCAATTTATTAGATATTATAATTAACAGTGTACAGTAATTGGGAATATGCTCAACTTATTTGCAAAAGTTTGCAAAAAATTGCATATTTGCATAATGTCTGTCTATTTAAGATGGATGGATGGATGGATGGATGGATGGATGGATGGATGGATGGATGGATAGATAGATAGATAGATAGATAGATAGATAGATAGATAGATAGATAGAACTTTATTAATTTCTCGTGAGTATCCTTCCTGAAATTAAGGGATTTTAGTCTAATTTATACCAACAGCTCTACAGAGGATCAACTGATTTCAACTGATGTCTGTCCGTCCTCATAATCGCTGCGGAGAAATGTTATAAACGTTGTTTTCGTTTATCTGAATCAGAAAACGTGCAGTATCTTCAGCGTTATATTGGATATGATGATACACCAGGTGAAGATTAAAATACCGTCTCTCTCCTGCTGTGGATCCGGGATACAGAGGGGTCACTCACCGTGGAAAAGAAGTCTGGGGCGACTTTTAGGTCCGTGCAACAAAACCCCACGGAGTAGCCGTAAATCCAAAGCGACAAAGAGACAGGTACAAATGAAAAAGAATCGCTGCATCTTGCTCTGTTCGTTCACACTGACCGGTCTTTCTGAGTTCTACTGCCTTATACTACTGGTTCTACTGCCCCCCGCACCTCCACCCACACACACACACGCACACACGCACACACGCGCAAACGCACACACGCCAGAGTCAGTGGAGCGACTGGACTTTGATGAAATGACGGACACACAAAAGGTGACAAACTCTCCTTTAAAGTGTTCGCCATTGTCAGTGAGCGGTGTCTAATTTTTTTTGCCGTTGTTTGCTTTTGTCTGAGTATGATATGTTTGCTTGGGTTTATTGTATTGAACAGATATGAACTGAGTAGTGGCAGTTAAAATAAATTAATTAGTTATTTATCAAAGGGATACGGTATAGTCTGTGCCCATACGTAAATAATTTTATTTTTTACAGCTTTGCCTGTCTATTTTTTAGGTGGCAGCGTACATTTTTCCACACTCTTACTTATATATTCACACACATATCAACACTTATTCTTTTGAATATATATTTTATAATTATTTTTATTTAGTTTTAGAAAGATGCCCCTCCTCTTCGAATCCAACCAATCAGAGAGGACGCCGCTGTGCTTCCGGTGTTCGCACAACGTCTCAGCTGATACAACTTGCAGCCATGGTGAGAACGATTTAAATTAGCTTTTTGTTTATTTTACTTTAATTTTTAAAACATTTCATTTTTTTTTCAAATAGGTGTAGGGCATAATATTCCCAGGATATATAATACATTGGTATCAAAAGTGTACGTTGTGTGTAAACGTAATGCTTACTAGGTCTATGTTGGGAGTTGCAGCTAACGGGCTACAGGTCCTGGCCTTAATCAATGCGTATTTAAAGAAAACTCCTGAGTGAACTGCTTCAGCTGATGCCTTTGTGACATTGCTGTCATTTAATCAGACATTCTACTTGTATTATGTGTTGCAGCGATTCCGGTTTTGTGGGGATTTAGACTGTCCGGACTGGGTACTGGCCGAAATTAGCACATTGGCTAGGATTGTAAGTTTTGTTATTGTGTTCTTCATTATTGTAGTACTGAGAGTTTTATATGTAAAATAACTGGTTTCTTGTTTGTTGTAACTTCGCCAAGTCGAGTGTCAAAATGAAACTACTCTGTGCTCAAGTGCTGAAGGATCTGCTTGGGGAAGGCATTGATGTAAGGCTTTTTTTAAGAGTACAATATATTTACAGTGTCTCCCCATCCATTAATGCTGTATCCTTTTTTTCCAGTATGAAAAGGTTGCAAAACTTACTGCAGATGCAAAGTTTGGTAAGTGTAACATAACTTAAATACCACCACACATGAATTGCAATATACTATAAACAATATATTTCTTTTGCATGGGATAATTCTATATGAACAATCGTTTTTGCAGATAGTGGTGACATCAAAGCTAGTGTGGCAGTGCTCAGCTTCATTCTATCCAATGCTGCAAAGCATGATGTAGACAGTGAATCTCTGTCCAGTGAGCTGCAGCAGCTGGGTCTTCCAAAAGGTTAGTCCACTCAACTACTAACGTGTTTGAGTACAATAATATCTAAACCATCAACGTCAGCAGACAGCATCAGTGTTCAGAAGGAATTTACTCTGATCTTTTTCCCTCTTATATTTCTGGAATTTTAACGTTCTTGTGGAGAGTTTTAATTGTGACATTAACATAACACAGTAACACAAAGAACACACAACAACAAACACAGATCACCCTAAACAGAATTCCATTGTTTTTAATTATGGTCATATTCACTTGTACCACAAGAGTATCAACCTCTGTTCTGCATGTTTGTGCTGCGTAATTGTTTGAACCTTATCTCAAATGGCATTGATCTGACTTTGTTTTATTTTCCTACATACTGTGGTTTCAGAACATGCCACGGGGCTTTGCAAGTCTTATGAAGACAAACACACTGTGCTGCAAGACAAACTGAGAGAGACAAGTCTGCGATGTAAGTGCTTGTGTTTCTGTTGCCATTCATAAATGTCGATTGGGCACTGAGACATTCAATAAAGCTCTTCTATAATAATTTCAGTGGGGAAACTGGAGGCTGTTTCATGGCGAGTCGATTACACTCTGAGCTCTAGCGAGCTGAAAGAGGTCAATCAACCGATGATTCAGCTGAAACTACAGACTAAAGGTGCAGAGTCAGGTTCCACAGAGACGACTGTTGTGTCAATTTCTGCTGACAAGTTCAGAGTCATGCTTGCAGGTCAGTTTTATATTTTGTGAAATAGCTCTATTTTTTTGCACTGTGAAAGTTTTGTTTGCTTGAATATTTTTTCTCTTAATTTTTCCAGAGCTCAAACAAGCCCAGGGTATGATGAATGCACTACAATAAAGATTGTGGAGGACTTGGAAAAATTGCAAACTGCCAGAAGTGCCACCTTTGCACTGCACAAGTTGCATACCTACAGTGTTTCTGCAAATTGAAAGATTCACTATGAAAGAACTGCAGTATTCTGTGCTGTGGTACTATCTTTCCTGCAGAGTTTCATACACACCCCTTCAAAAACCCTGTACATAAAGCTTTTCTAACAAAGTACTTGATTGATTTAAGTATAATTATGTATTGTAAGTGTAGTGCAGTTTAACTGAAGAAAAACTCGCGGTCTCACATATCATCTGTCTTTAGTAAAATATCTTAAGCCCTTGCTTTTCAGTGACTGCATATATATGTCTTTATGTCTATCTCTGAATGAAAGCTCATTCCTCACTTGTTTTAAATAATATTTGGTTGTATTTTTGTATTTGGTTTGTCACATAAGCCAAACGCTTGTGAAAATGATAAATGATACTAGTGATCCTATACACTGTTTATGTTTGTGTGCATTGTCTTAATTTTCCTAGTTACAGAAAAACAATGTCAAATTTGAACAATAATTAACCACTGGCTGGAAATGATAAAAAAATGAATCAGGTACGAGGCAAGAAAGATTATATTGTAAAGTGATCTCTGAGCGAATAAGTACTCAGTTATTGTCTTTATTGTTATAAATGACTTTATAATGTATTACAATAAATAATGTCCTGAGGTTTCAGGTTTTGTAAATGTTCATATTCTACTTTTTTCTTGTTTTTCTTACTTTTTTAAGTATGTATACTTGTACTGTGTGTATGTATGTATGTGTATATATATATATAAAGACAATGGATATATGTGGGTTTAGATATTAAATACACTTACATGTATATGTCTGCATATACAGATATATATTTATGTATATGTATATATTTACTGTATAGGTGTATGTGTATATATTTGTTTATGCATATGTGTGTATATATGTGCATGCACATGTATTTTTATATGGGGCATATAAAGGTGTGTATACATACACAGAAGGTAAATAATACCAACTTTACTCTGAAGTAATATTGGCACACTGAAAAATAATATCACAATAATAATTGAGATTGCAATTACTCAACAACACCACACACAGCAACCCAGGGGTTGAATAAATTCTTGTTACCAATTTGGCCCAATTGAGTAACCACAAGGTGAAACGCGGCGTGAAATTTACCTGCAGTACCCCTATCAACCAAAGGGGGCCGTATCCTGATTCGTAGGCGGCGTGATGACGTCACATTGTTTTGTAACAAGCATGTTTCATAAAACGCAACGTTGTCTGTTCAACGGCTACGGTAATTTTGACGCTCGTTCCTCTCAACGGTAATAATCTGTGCTCTGTTGGATTGAATTGGGATTACGGTAAAACGTCAAACTGTTACCGAGCACAACGTGGTTACGCAGAGGCGTGCACCAGGTTGTGAAGGTAACTGGGGTTCAGCTGCACGCTTATTTACGTTTGTTGGCCTCGTTCATATACATAGCTGTTGGGTTAGTGAGACAGTTATTAACGATTGTCCGTGTGTTGGTATCCTACTCGTCCCCAGTTTCAACCCTGACCGTTGATATTGTTGAATATAAACTAATACGTTTGGTTCGATTTTTCTTAAATTCTGTTTCGGTCGATAAATTCACCGCGTATAATTGTGATTGGTCAGTTTTAACCTCAACCACGACTTCATTGGTTGGTGTTTACTAGGTTGCACCCTAAACAAACGGGGACCACCTGGCAACTTTTTGTTTTCCAAAAAAAGTCACAACAAGTTGTAAAAAGAAAAAAAGACATTGACTAGGTTGAAAATATTGATTTGTAATGAGATAATAGTTTTGGTGTTGAGGGAGAACATGGAGGTTGGTGGAGTCGGAGTAGAAGATACAAAGAACAGGGGGGGTTGGAAATTGTTGACTTACTGTGGCAACCCCTGAAAAATGGACAATCTGAAAGAAGATGAAAACTTTCATTAAGGAATCATCCATTGATTACAGCATTACAGCAAGGACATAGAAGTAATCATCTGTTATTCTTCAGACGTTGTAACGACAGTTACTGGAAATAGGCCTTGATACACTATGTAGATATTGCACCAATAACCAGACATTTGCTGCTAGAATAGTGATTTACCTCATGAGCAATGTATACAACATATTTCTCATTAGTTTAACAGTATCATCATTGGAACGAAGGAAAGTAAACTCCTTGTTATTGTGATTCACACCACTGCACACAACAAAAGTCGGTCTGTGCATTTAACCCATCAGCAAAGGGAACAGTGAGTGGGGATGGAGCAATGGCGTGGACCCCAGTAATAACCTGGCAGCTGGTGGATTCAAACCCTAAACCCTCCATATCCCAAAACCAGTTCCTGAACCAATAGGCCAACTGAAACCGGCTCTAGTTCAGATGGTTCCAGGTTCAAATCCACCAGCTGCTGAGTTAACACTAAGGTGCTCTGAGCATCTTCCACTCCTTTTCATATTTGCTGAGATCTGTCCACTGTTCACTTTGGTGATGGGTTGAATACTAAGCTGACTTTTCGTTGTGTGTTGTGTTGTGGATCACTGTGATGTCACAATGACAAGGAGTTTGCTTTCCTTTTTCTTACAGCGGCTTTGACCCGATTGAACCTTCTGTGACAACGTTTATCCTTCTTGTTTTAGCACTATTTCCTCTGTTCATAAAAGATGCCTGAGGGACCAGAACTCCACCTTGCCAGCCTCTATGTGAACAAAATGTGTGAAGGTGTGGTGTTCAGTGGACCGGTGACAAAATCCGAGGTCAGTAAGAGTCCGGACGTGCCCTTCACCTGTGAGTCCTACCTGATCACAGCTGTTTCCAGAGGGAAGGAAGTGAAGCTCACCCTCACACCAATGAAGAGTGAAGGAACTAATCGGAAAGCTAAAAAAGCACAGACAGACCAACCCATGGACATCGTCTTTCGTTTCGGGATGTCCGGTTATTTCACCTTTACGGCAGAGGACGAGTTGCCCAAACATGCACATTTACGGTTTTATACCAAGGAGAAGCCCCCCAGGGTGCTGAGCTTTGTGGATACCCGGAGGTTTGGCAGCTGGGAATCCAACGGGACGTGGAATTCTGAGAGAGGGCCCTGCATCATGTTTGATTATGAAAAATTCCGGTCAGACTTTACTGTTGTCTCTCACATCTTATGCGGAATTAAATGAGCATCACTGTACTGACATGCTGACGATCTTGCAGGGACAATGTGCTGACACATCTCTCTGATCGAGCCTTTGACAAACCCATCTGTGAAGTTCTCCTCAATCAGAAATACTTCAATGGCATCGGGAACTACTTGAGGGCAGAAATTTTGTTCAGGTAAATTTAAATAATTACTGTTTACACCTACAGTAGATAAGAATCCATCATGGCTGCTCTCACAACTGTCCTGTAAACCTTGGTCGGATTACTTAGACCAATAATGAAAAAAAACACTAAGTAAAAGAGTGAAGAACTGAACTGTTATTATTTACCTACTTGATTGGTCGTGCTAGACCAATCAAGTAGCTGGATGGACAGGGTTCGAAATTAGATGATTAGAGGGACAACACAGACAGGAAGGTTTGAGGAAGGCTCAAGAAGCCAGATTTAGATGGTTTGGACATGTTCAGAGGAGGGACAGTGGATATATTGGTAGAAGAATGATCCTAGAGATGGAGCTACCAGGTAGGAGACAAAGAGGAGATTGATGGATACAGTGAGGGAGGACATGGAGGTAGTTGGAGTTAAGAGTTGAGGATACAGAGGACAGGGGGAGATGGAAATTGTTGACTTGCTGTGGCTACCACTGAAAAAGAGACAAGCTGAATGGAGAAGAAGTAGAAGGTCTAAGTAACAGGCTCCTGTTGATGAAGTTGTATATGTAAGTAATTGACAGGTTCCTGCTAGGATATTAGTCAGTATTGGGACTTTTTTGCAAAGTGATGTTACAATGGGCTTTCTTAACAGTTGGTTTCATTCCTCGAGCCTGTTGACATCGGTGCCATTGATTCTCCGTCCTTAGTAAACAACAGGAAAGTCAATGGCTCTGCCACAATATGGTGGCATTTTGTCATTTCCTGTGGTTCACAATAAAAGATTCTTACTCATAACAGGGTCTGCCCACTCTGGTCTTGTAAACTGCATCCATCTTCTTGTTGTTGTTCCACAGTAGAGACGAGGAGTTTTATAAACCCCCGTCTTTGCTGAATATTGTCAACTCACTACTGATCTACTGACTTGGAACAATGTATAATGGTGTTATATAACGTGACGTAATCTCAGCATCACTTCTCAGGGTTTCACATTTATTTTCTTCATGTAACACAATGGAATCTATTGATTCCCTTGATTTTCTGCCTTCTGTTTAAAGAAGTTATGAATGGGACAGACACTGAAGACAAGGTTATATTGTTCCGCTGAAAGAATCTGCTCTGTTTGTCCTTGTAGGTTGAGAATACCTCCCTTTGTGTCTGCTAGAACTGTGCTGGAGGGACTTGAGTCAGAAGATTCGTATGAGGATGAAAAACCTGTGAAGACGGAGGTCACAGCCAGGAAGGTGAGGGTGCACATTTCTGTGGCGACCCCGTCATCCAACATTACCACCACCTCTTTCATTAAATCCCTGTGTTCTGTGTAAAAGACCTCCCACACAGTTAAAAAGAAAGCAGTGAAAGAGGAGACGGGGGATCTTCTCCGACTGTGTCATACCGTACCTCTGGAGGTGATCAACCTGGGTACGTCCTACATACGAGTTTACTTTAACATTTTCAGCCACACGTCCTTTAAGTTCCTGTGTTTTTTTTGTGTGTTCAGGTAGTGGTAAGGGATATGACCCTACAAAGCAGGACTACTCTGACTTTGAAGCCTGGCTTCAGTGTTATTACGTGGATGGAATGAACTCCTTGAGGGACCACAATGGCAGGACTATGTGGTTCAAAGTGAGTGAGACAAGAGTTCTGTGCTGCATCGATAGGTAGATGTTTCTTTATGTGCCGTTTTTAAAATGAACTTTTCTGACTCTTACAGGGAGACCCAGGCCCAATGGCACCTAAAGGTAATGTATGTCATACTTTGAAAGCGCATGATTGGACCATTCTTGTTCTGTACAGACGTCACAGCAGCCAGGGGTAGTTGATCTGCTCTGGAGTTGGATGAAAGAAAATGAGACCTGACTCAGTTGATATTCAAGTTCAAGTTCCAGACCTTCTGTTTACTGTACCAGTCAGAGTGTGTTTCATCTGTTTGAGATAATAACCCCCCCCCCCAAAAAAAAAAAAAGGCCTGCG
>JAFBJS010004251.1:255932-299144 GCA_016785265.1 Paraplagusia blochii
AAAAACCCCCCCCGCCAAAAAAAAAAAAAAGGCCTGCGTTGATCTTTCTTGTTGTTCTAGCCAAATTGTGTCAGCAGAATAACAAAACTACAGAAACAAGTAACTTGTTGCAGTTGTCTCCAGGGAAGACGGCAGAGAAGTCATGCGCAAACTGTGGCCTGGGGGCCAGATGTGGCCCATTTGACTTTCTATTCCGTCCTTTCAAGCTTGTCTAAATTATATTCAATCATCTTCATGTGGGTCTCAGGGTGAGCAGTCTCCACCATTGCCGCCCAAATCACACTGCTACTGATATTGTGAGCCTTCCTGTGTTGGTGAGCCCACTAGGGGTTCCTTGGGTCTGGGTGGTGTTGCTCAGAGCACCTCAGATCCAAATTATACTGTACTGCAGTTTTTCCTGCAATGCCCATGGTTTCCCCAGTAGATGGTGAAGATAAGGCTTAAAGAATCAACTACAGTCTCCAAAAGCCATGACTTTTACATTTTTTCTCTTGATCCATGTTAATGCTCCATCTGTCTGCTCTTCACCTGGCCAGTGTGTCACAGTCGTTTGGGTTGTGAGTCCATAAGTTTTCCCATGCCTGCTTTAGAGGAACATTCGGGACTAATGAGAGAACTCATGTGGTTAAGAAGAAGCCCTACTGCTGAATAGACCAACATCAATGCCTTTACACAGAGAATGGTCTTATCTTTACTTTTGCATAGATTCATGTCCTACTTGTTTATGGTCCAACTCCGCCTTCCAGATTGATTTGTTATCCAAAATGTGTAAATCATTTTATCACACCCTGATGTCATTATTACAGATTCAAAGTCACCTAAGGCTAAAAAGAGAGCGAAGAAAGACAGAGAGAAGGAAGAAAGCGACAATGATGATACTGAGGATAAAAAAAAGGTACCATTACGTCCAATACATTTTCCTGCTAATATGTTTGTGGAGATTTACAGTCATCCAAGTCATCATTATAGTCTATAGTTTATAGTCTAAATAAATTCAACTGCACCCTCTTCTCTCATCCAAGAGGCGTCATCTGTTCTAGTTTTTTCTGGGGGAGAGTTTTACATATTTATCCGCCTGTATGTGTCTAACCCATGACCACCTTCCTCTCTACACCCACACTAGGGCGAGACCAGTTGAGATCTTTCGGTTTTAAGAAAATAAATTGTTTTATCTCAAATTCTTTTCCTTCAGATGGCAAAAGGCAGAACAAAAAAAACGGCGGTAAACCCTGATGCTGTGAGACAAACACCAAAAAAAGAAAAGCGTGCAAATCCTCAGGTAGTTTCCAACCAAAAGCAGCTGGTAACCAACAAAGTAAAGAGCAGAAACAGGTCACCTTCAGGTCAGTTATTTTTACATATCCTTTTATTGTTCATAGTCGTCATTGAAGATGAGTTCTAACTAATGCTGCTGACCACTTGTCACAGGTTCTCAGAGCCAGAGAGTGACCAGGCAGAGAAACAAATAAGACAAAGACCGGCCTATATGAGAATTTACTGTGTTTTTTTTTTTTTTTGTAATTTTTCTATAAAATGTTTTTCAAGTGTAAGCAATTTTAAGAAGTAAAAGTGAAAACATTTTTTACAAATATTCCCAGACTACAGTGATGATTCAACTGCAGCACCACCTCCCAATTCATCACCGAGGTGGAGACAGTTCACTGACATTTTTTCTTTTACGTCATGTCAGAAAAAAATGGGAGTGACTTGTTTCAGAATGTGTGGCTTTGTCGTTTTTCCTTAAAAATCTTTATGGGCATTACGGTAACACGCCTAATCACGGCAGATATAGGAAAAGTTCCAACTCTGGTCAAGATGGCTCTTGTTTTGAGCCATAGACCTGATTTGAAGTATTGGATCAGGACTTGTCTGCCTGGACTGTCTTAAATGATGTGTGGTACAATAATGTTGGTCAAATGCTAAGGCCAGTATTAACAGTAGCATTGGTTTAATCTCAGAACCACCACAGGGAATTGCAGGGAAGTGGGCAGTGACCTTAACACGCAGTTCCCACTGTTGTTCACTAAAACAATTACATAAAAATAAACCAATGGTTACATACAATGTAGACAGGAGACTGTGAGGAATCTCCTGTCTACCGACAGGGACACGCCTCCCAAAACAGAAAGCAAAAGCACCTGGAATAACTTCACATGGAGTAGTGTGTGTGTCAGAACGTATCTGCTGACAGTGGCCCACACCTGCATCAAACTGTGAAGCTCTCTGTGTCTCTGACCCTGTGGGTGGACTCTCTTAACTCAGAGGAACTGACCACAAGGTTTAGTTCCAGCTTTATCTGCATGTTGGAACACCTGTTCTTCAAGGCTTTCCCAGAAAAAGGAGTCTTGTGTTTCTGAGAAGTGAAATTAAACCTGAAAATCTAAGCCTTTTGACAATCTTTCCCAAGGAAGACTGATGACTGGGATCTCAATGCAACTACAAAAAAAATGGTATTTCTAGCTGTTGTAGTAGGTAGGCTACTGCAGTGTTTTTTTACAGGTATGATCAAACTAAGGCCCAAGGGCCAGATGCAGTCTACTCAGTTTTATAATGCGGCCCAACAAACTTATCCATATTAAATATATACATGATATGATATACATATATACTGATTCATAAAAACAGATTCACGTTCTCAAAACAAGCAATTATTTGACAAATGGATAAATTCACAAATTTTTATTGACATTAATTTAGACATTTAAATATGTGTTTTCAGTAGTATCTTCAACAATAGAACGCATTGAAGTAGAACTTATGCAGAGAAATGTGGCAACACAGCGCACATGCAGTCAAATACAGGCTGAAGGGAATCAATAAGTTAATACTGTTGTTAAAAGGGAAGACATTGATCATCAGCAGGAGTCAGAAGGATTTGCAATATATACAGAAGTATTTGTTTCAGGTTTGGCTCAGAAGCTACTTACAGTATGTGTAGCTAAGCATGCTGGGACCAGAGGAAGCGGTCACAGCGTTCAAGCATCATCTGGATCATCGCCCTGATAAGAAAAAAAACAAAGTTAATAATGTTTTCACCTCATAACTCCGGTAAAGACGCATTAGCAGGAAAATAAAAACATCAATAACGTTGTTAATACAGTATGAGACGTCCTGTTAAAGTTGGAAAAGACCACAAAAAATGTTTCTGAAACAGACGTTTTGACAATAATGGGACAAATTTCCTCAGTAATAGACAAATACATTAATTTCTTTGTTTAAGTTAACTGGAATAAACTATTTATGCCTTGTTCCAATAATAATATAACTCAAATAACTCTGGCATCTCTATAAAAACAATTTACTTTCAAGATAAATTTCAAGTTTAGCTTCAGGTCACTTACCTTTGTCTTTTCTCAGTGAGTCTCAGAAGCTCACAGACCATTTTGGAATGTTGGGACAGAACCAATGGTGCTCCACACTCCTCTAAGATCGCCAACGCTCGGTCGGGTCCAGTTTTCCGAGCTAGCATCAGTGTGAGGTTCTCCAGGCTAATCCTTCCTCTGCAGTCGTCGGAGCCGTTGGATAAACTCTCTTCTTCTTGGCCTCTGGCCTGGTCTGAATCTGATGCACAGCCATATTGTTGAGACAAACCGATGAGAAGCTTCCACTCATCCAAGGTTTGAGGTTCAACACCTGCAGGAGAACAAGAGAACTGCAGGCATTAGGAATTTATTGATTTATTAAGGCTCTAAGATTTAATATTAATGGGATTAAATTGAAAAATGAAAGATGAAATTAAGCAAAGCCACATATAGAACAAACCCTCGGGTTCCCCCAGCAGACTAATGTCATTCAGCTGACAGATGGTGGAGAACGCTTCAGTTCGGTTCTGCAGCTCACAGCAGAGGTAGAGGTAACCCATCCAGTACCTGCACATGTACAACAGTTCATAACAACAGGTTAAAACCAGTCCAACACTCCATCAGTTAACCAGCCGTCTCTGTACAGTAAGGAGTACCCGTGAGTGCGGCACGATTCTGCCATCTTGTGTTTGGATGGCAGGTTTGCAGGTAGTCGTATCAGCAGCGACAGCAGGCGTCCATAACCCCAACTGAAGCGATGTGAACGCCACCTACAGCACAAGACAAACTGCTTTAAATATCAATTATCATAGGATGCTGCCTCGTTAAAGTGATGTTGTGTTTAATGGCACACCGAGGTTGACCATCAGGGGTTATAGTATCACAGTGCTTGGGAGCATCATGGGTGAGAGCCAGCTCCAACCAATCCTGTTTCAGGGATTCTGGTTCTAAAAGTGTCTGCAAAAATGACAACCTGCACAGAGAAATGGTCGGAAAGGAGTTCATTCTTAAAGTATGTTCTTTAGTATCAACAAAAAAAAATCTTTTGAGGCTTTACCTTTGCCCTTCACTTTGTGACTGGACCAAATTGTCCAGGTAGGCAAGGAAGTGGCTTTGTTGAGCCATAGTCCATATGTCGGCAGGAGTTATGGTGGGATAAAACTGGCTGCAAGATCGGACGGCTGCCTCTCCGTGTTTCTCATAGAGCCTGGAGCAGAAGAACAAACACAGTCGTGACATCTTGACTCTGATGATCTGTTATTTTTTTTTCTCAGTGATGTCAGCAATGAAATAAATCCCAGAGGTTCCAGGAATGGGCTCAATGACAGAGTATCACAGGTCATATTGACAATATGCAATGTTAAAAGCTGATTCCAACCTGTAGAGGTGAGCCAGGAGAGCAGGTGCACTCCAGGGCTGCAGTTCTCTCAGACTACGCAGAGATCTCAGCAGGTCACCTCTGTGAATCACCTCCACCACCTTAGAAGACTGAGTGACTTCTACACAGATGGAAAACTTTGTAAAACCAATGCAATGGTTTAATGCAACCTTTTAACTGTTTAACTACGGGCTGGTGATTCAGACTCCTGACCTTGCATGGCCTCAATGAAGGAGCGCTGCACCTCCGCCTGCTCCCCCTGACACAGGAGACACATCCTGCTAACTCGCTCCTGATCCAGCAAGAAGAAGAACCGGCGAAGGAACACGTTACACTCCAAAGCCTGTTCGTGTTGTGGTTTTCTGAAGCAGCTCATCTCCGTATACAACGTGGCCAGCTGGGTGAGGTCAGCCAGGAGGTCCGAGGGCACAGCTTTAGGAGGCAGAACCCTCACAGGCTCGGACAGGTTCCCGTTAGGAACTTCACAAAGCTTCTCAGTTGAGCCAGACCTCTCCACCTGTTCCTCGAGCTCTGGAAGCTCCTCCTTTTTCTCTATGAGATGCTCCAAGGACTCCTCAAGATTGGGATGAACCTTCTCCCATCTCTTCTCCCCTGAATCACTACTGGAGGCTGGTGGACCGAGGACCCGCTGCAGCACAGGCAGCCACTCCAGCAGCACATCTCCAAGGCAGACTGGATCAAACAGCAACAAAGGTTCGTGGATCTGAGATCTGATAATAAAAAGATATTCATATTATTGCAATTAATGATTACAGATACAGATAGTGTTAATGCAGCGCAGGTGTGGCCAGCACTCACATGGCTCGTTGTGTTGCGGTTCGTAGATCCTGCATCATGTCCAACTCTGTGTTTGGAATGTCGTCATAAACTCTGAGACTGTAAACGGAGTTCAACATTTCAGGATTATTTGGCCATTTTATAATCAAGTTAATTTGACTTTTAAACTTTCTGCAACAAAACTGGAAATAAAAAAAATTACAAATTCCTCAATGATTGATTGATTTTCCTTGAAGTTGTCATCCTATCACTGTAGTAAATCTATAATATTTACTCACTCGTCGTCTGCTTCCTCTGAATAAAGAGCTGTGGTCACTGACAGTTCAGAGTGACTGCCCTCTCTGGATTCAGGTCGCTGCCACAAGTCAGAGTTCATCTGGAGGGTGTTGATCTTTTCAGTCGTCTTCTTTACAAAACTGGAAACACTGTAGAATAGAAACAGGTTTTTTTTAGAAATCCACTGCAGCGACATTTAATATTGACAAAAGTAAAACAACAACTGCAATTTATTTAGCTACAGAATTCAAGACGTTTTTGAGAAACAGACAGACTGATTGATTGACTGATCTCAATAATACCAGAAATCCCCTTTTTGGTAATAAAATTTCATTTAAGTTTTTAATAAGATTTTTGCTCACCTGTCTTTGACAGCTTGAAGTGCAATGCGAGTGGGTTTGGGTCGAAATGAGAGCGGCAGGTGAAACTGCATGCCCTGCTCTGACCGCTCCGCTTCGGGTCGATCACCGCTCTGTAGATCTGAGGAAAGATGGAGGCGAGAGCCAGAGGAAAAACACAGATGGATGGAGAACTGGGTGGAAGGAATGGCAGGGAAAGTGGAAAATGCAAGTAGATGGTGCAAAGTTGGTGGACACCACCACAGAGCCAACGTAAATAAAATGCTGCACGGTGCAAAAAAAAAATTAAAATCATGACACAGTATGTGCGATAGAATGAAACACACAGGAAAGTTGATGTTATTCATTAGACAAAGTCAAGAATGCTTAGAAAAGAGTGATTATTGATCATCAATCGGCATCTTATTGATAAATTAGGACAAAAAAACAATAAAAATCCTGTCAGGTTTATTAAAATTCCAGGAAACAGGTCAAGGGGAATAGTTTTCATCTGCCACATGTTTTTAGACAACATCCAAACACAGGATTTATTTTTTTTTGGAGATGCTATACGGATGAGAAGAAATGTACTCTCTCTTGACACTGTACAGAGACGTTTGTTTCTGATGCAGGCAAAAATCACCCAGAGAGTAAATGGATATCGACAGGCAGGAGATGAAGAGAACAGGAAAAGAGTTAGACAGGGGTTTACGGCGTAAACAGTAATCATTTACACATAACATGATATCATGACAATCTACATTCCGATACAGTCTAGGTGCGTAGTGGGTAAAATAACATTAAGCATTAAGAATAAACATTTTAATTAGTAATGATTTATTCTAAGCATTTTGCTTCGCTTTATTCATTTATTAGTACTAGATATATAGTAGTGGTAGTTATACCGGTTTTAGTTGTCAACTTGTGGCCAGTGGGCCATTTGCGGCCCGTGGAACGATATTTTGTGGACCACACCTTGATGTGGAAGTTGAATGTTAGCGTGGCCCAGATTTATTATTATGACTTATTAACGGGATGAATGTATTGCAATGGAGACTTTGCTTCTTTGCACTATTCACTTTCATCCAAATCATTGTTGATCAGAATATAATACAAAGGTGATGATCTGAAGTTTCCATAATCACATTAAGTGTATTTTCACAGATTGATGTTCTGTTCTGTACAATGGTATAGGATTATGGGCTTAACCAGTAAATATATAGTAGGTTTTTTATTTTATAGATTTGTTTTCCACATTTTATGGTAAATCCTATACTTCTCAAAACCCCAATCCAAAGGCTCCTTCTGGTTCACTGTTATTTCACACAGAATCTATAGGAAACGAATTATTTATTAAACTTCATTGTATTAAACACTGAAAGCTGACGCGGCCCTTCTGTGGTATGATAGTGTGGGTGTTAGCCCTTAACCTATTTGAATTTGAGACCCCTGCTTTAAACCTAAATCCTGGGCGAAAAAATGAAGAGTTTTTAGTTTTACGTCTCTTGTCATGTCCCACAGACACAAACCTCTGGAGTAAATTAAATCAGGCTCCTACCTGTATCCACTTGATCCTCCTCCTGAACAAAGCTGAAGTCTTTCAGCCTCTCCTCCTCCGACAGCGAATGGTTGATGAGCGAACTTGTCTCCTCATCCGACTGACTTCCTCTACGACTGATCACACGGTATATCCCACAGTCCAGAACGTTGAAGCTCTCCTGTTACATGAAGACCATGTAACCAAGAGATCATTAACAAGTGACAGGTTAGCAACAATCTACGCTGCTACTGAACTCACATGGGAAGAGATGCTACTTCTGCGGCTGCTGGACGCAGAGTCCAGAGGCTCCAGCTTAGCGATGACCTCCTCCAGCTGACCAATCAGCTCCTGGTGTGAGCTTGAATTGAGCTGGGACCTGAGGTGTTCGAGGCGGTCGATGGGAATAGTTTTTCTGGCCTGTATGAAGAATTTTAGTCCATTTTACATTTTCAGTTTTTTATTTAATTAAATCATTTATTAAAATAATAAAACATTTTGCAGCCATGTTACCCTGCTGGTGGTGACTGTGTGCTGGAACATGCAGCAGACAGAAGCAGCCAGTGGCCAGGACTCCCGTCGCACCAAACGTTCCACACAACGCTCTGCAGATAACAGGGAGAGATGAGAGAGACGACCGCCGCTGTGGAGACAGAAGAGGTCGCTGCGGTAGACCGCCACGTCAACCAGGTCTGTGGGAACAAAAATATGTATGAGTACCATAGAGTAACAGTGACAAAGAACACAGTTACATCGTGAATAATTGAAAATCACTGCACCTTTGACTTGAGTCCACAGAAGAAGCTGTCCATTCTGAGGGGTGAAGATGTAAATGGCTGAATCAGTCCAGGAGAGCAGGTTCTGGTCTCTAAAAAAGGTAAGGTTTTCAGTTTTTTCACAAAAAAATATTGAGATTTATCATTTTCTTAGCTTAAAAAAGCTGATCTGATTGTCAGTGTGGAGAGAGGTGGGTTGTTTTACCCCAGATAAAGCAGTTTAGGAAAGGCAATAGACTGTGGGCTCTTCTGTCCTGGGTTGTAATGAAGCTCATTTCTACAGGAAACAAAAAAACAGAAATGATGAGAATAGAGGTTTCATGGATGACAAATGTAAAGCAGGAAGCTGACTCACCTAAAAGTGACCAGAGGTAGAGGAGGGCAGGCCAGCAGCTGCTTAAACTGATGGGTACTCAGCACCTCGCCGTGAAAACTGGCCTCCCATATTCGAGACCCTGGTCGAGCGCAGTAGAGCAGAGGTGGCTGACCGACCAACAGACCCTTGTTCTGAGGGAAAAAGCAGGCGCCGTATTCGCCATCACGCTCTTTATTTCCAACACGCCAGAATTTTTCTCTGGGAGCAGGAAAGAAAAAGGATAGAAACAAACAGACGAGTTTTTACTTCTCTCAAGTTCAATAACATTTGCATTTACTTTATCTATTTCAGGTGAAATTATCAAATTGGGACTTCCTTTCATAAACATCAGTGTTCTGGTGTCTGGTTCTGATCATTATTATATGTTTATTTTGTAAGAACTTTTTTCACCTCTTGCTTAGCTACGACTGTAACAATGAACAATCACACACCAGAAAAATAAAACATACTTTTCCGTGTCACAAAGGTAACACCGGCTGAGTGAAGATACCAGCAGACGACCATCCTGGTACCCGAGCTGAACCACCTTAGAGTCTACAGTGGTGATGGTCTGCACAGGAAAGATGACAAATGCTGCCCCCTGGACAAAGATGTTGAAGGCACATTGAATCATCTACCAGGTAGCTCACGGTAGGGAAAAACGTTGAAACCCTGCAAATGTTGTTCAATTAGTTAATACCTTTCCTAATTTGGTTGAACCTGCACGCAGACAAGATACCTTCCCTGCAGAATCACCTACAAACACTCTGAGTGCGCCTGTGTCCCAGCAGAGTGCAGTGACAGTCTGACCCCTGTGCTCTGAGGACACACTGACCCTCTCTGGACGTCCTCGTCGCTCTAGTTGCAGTTCCCACACCACCACCAAACCCTGGCTGCAACAGTTAAAACACTGGTAAAAACACTTGCACCAAACATGTACATAAACCAGTGATGGAAAGGAAATCTTAGTAAACTTTAGTTAACAGGCTGTAATGTTTCTTCACTCCACAGACTGACTCCAACCTTGTTGCCACTGCTATGTAATCTTCATCGTGGGGACAACACGCCACCTGAGTGATGGATCCCTCCTGCAGATCAAGGGATGAAAAGACTTTTACATCGCTGTAAAATAAAAGAACTGAAGACATGTATGTCTCTATATTAGAACACAATTAAAACGGAAAAAAATCACATTCAGCTCTACCTTGTGGGTGAGGATTAACCTTTGTTTCCATCCTTCCTTCTGGATCAGATGCAAACCGCCTGCTGAGGTTCCTAATGCTAACCACTTCCTGGACACGGCCAAACAAGTGCACTACAATACAATGGAGCACATGATCACTTTATATGGTCTGGAAGATACACAGATACAAATGCAGTACATTCATCAATAATATTTTTGGGGGGCCATTGCAAAAACTTTATTCTTCTTATTATAACATTAAACATTCCACTGGGCTCCCCACCCTCAGGAAGGCTCAAACTATGGTGCAGTGTGATTTAGTTGCCCCTGCGACACAGTGACAGATTTGCAGATGAAGATGGACTAAGAGGAACTCTACCTTGAGTCTGCCAGAGTCCAAGCGCAGTGCAGACAGAAGTGGGTCCAGACAGTCAAACTCTGCTAGGACATGAGTGTAGTTCTCTGGTACAACCGGGACGAGGGACATCTTCACTGCTGAAAAGGGAGAGAGTAGGTTCAGTGAACCAGAGGACGACAGGAGTCAGTGCTCTACTCCACTACGTGCCACTGCCCTGAGACATGTGGCACCACATGACTCAGTGAACTAACAAATCATGACTCCACTTAACCCCCATCCAGCACAGTCAACTCTTAGTTAGCACATTCCCTGTTACGCTTTGGTTAACATGACCTAAACCTTTTCTGGACAGTGACAAAACATGGGGCCAGATTAAAGCAATAAAAACATGACACTGTGATTGTCGGCTGTGGTCAGCATTTGGTTAAAAAACAATGAAAGACTAGGCAAAAGGTAAATCATTAAACACAACCACAACAATTTAAGGTCAACTCAGACAGTTAACCTTAATTTGTCATACTCGTACCCTCCAGGAATGCACTTTGAATAACTCTGATGTGCAGAAAAATAAGTTAGTCACAGTTACTGTACTTGTTGTGAATGAGGAATTTGAAACTGCACTGTTTTTTCTTTCTACAGTTTACTGTGAGTGTTTAAGTGCTGAGGATTCCAAAGGGAAGAGACAAAAACTGACAAAACAATCATAGGTTGAAGGCCAACGACAGCCAGGACAACTACCTGTGAAATACTGCACATTAAGAGACAACAAGAAACCAATAACCTCTGAAAAGTGGTCAGTTTTCAGGTGTCAAGTTAACCTCGTTCCACATTTAACCTCCAATAACCGCCACGTCTTTAAAATGTTTCTCCTGTGTCACTAATATAGACAATTACAATAAAATACAATTATTTAATGGTACAAAGACAACCCAGCCTAATTTATTAACACTGTAGCAGAATGGCAAGAAGGAGAGAAATAAAGACGGCTCTTATTTTTAATAAGAAGCGGTTTATTAGCTGCATTGAGAACTGTTGTCAACAGCTGACAACAAGAACCACTGAATTATCTTACAAACACTCTCCGGCTACTGCGCATGTGCCCCACAACATGGTGCGGTCAAGGAACCTCAGAACAATCGAAAACCTAGAGAGATCTATAAAAATACCATTTATTCCTCAACCGTCACAATACTATCAATTGATTAAGGGTCTCGTTATCTGTTTTTAATCTTATTCATCATCTTACCCCAGTTTAAAACCTGTTCTATGGGGGATACTTCAGGTACTGCATTTCACATCGCACCGGTGTTATGGTGAATTCCGTTGTTATTCCCCGTTCTTTTCGCCAGTGACAGTTGCTGCGCGTTGGATTTCACTTCTGCTTTTCACTTTAAATTCAGTTCTACACCTTAAAAAACGTCACCAACAGACAACGGAACCAGGGTTTGGTAGTTGGAGCCACATAAGGTTTTTGTTTTGACAACAGTCCGGACTGGGGCCGCTTCTCAACAAATCACGAGACCACCCTGCTGACACTGATGCTAAAGTTTCTGAGAAGTGTCAGCGGAGAAGAACACGGATAAACCGAGTCCTAAATATTAATATACACCAAGGACACCACCGAGATAAACACACATGCACCTCTTGCACATGAGGTGCTTGTTTTCATTAGAATATTGACTGAAACTGTCTTTCTAATATGGTGCTCCGTGGGTTAATGACAGTTTAGCCACCAGGCTAGCCCCCCTCTGGATACCGTCAACCCGCCACGGTCAATACTCACTCTCGGCCCCAGGTCACTGTCGTCCTCGCCGTCAAATCCACGACAACCGCAATTCTTTCATCCCGGTTGACTTTTGCTTTTCTTTTTAGGAGGAAGCTGCTCGTCCCACCTCTCTGACTGACCGACTGACTGCAGAGAGCGGAGCCGGGGCTGGGCTGAGCGGTAACGGCTCCGCCCTCCCCAGTCTCCAGCATTGCTTCACATGTTTTAGCTCTATGGGGCCGCTGTTTACCAGCATATAGTTTTAGGGGCTCAGTTCGAAGGTCTGTTCCAGTCCCTTTTTGAACAATTTCAACACAATGTTAGTTTACATCATATCAATATTCATTTTCATATGTTCTGTACTGCTGGGATACAATAGAATGATGGCTGTTTTATTTTTCTGTATTTTTTTTATTTTTTTATTTTTATTTTCAACTTCCACAGTGAATCAATGTTTTCAATCTCCCTCTATTCTCTTTGTTTTCTTCGTTGAGGCTATCAATGTTCAATACAAAAGAAAATATGTATTTTACAAGAAATCAATTTCTCACAGATCCAACATGGCCATTTTATGCATTTTTGACTTACACCAAAATGCCTGTATGAATCTTGTGGGCTTCACAGCAACGTTGTGTTCCATAAATGGCCCACAGTCCACAGGTTTTAGACCCCACATCTACCTCCATGTCATCCTTCACTGCATCCATCAATCTCCTTTTTGTCTCCTACCTTGTAACTCCATCTCTAGGATCATTCTTCTACCAATGTATCCACTGTCCCTCCTCTGAACATGTCCAAACCATCTTAGTCTGTCTTCTCTAGCTTTTTCTCCAAACCTTCCTGTCTGAGAATCTCAGCATCTTTAACTCCTCCACCTCCAGCTCTGTCTCCTGTCTTCTACCTATTCCTAGTGTCTCTAACCCATCCATCATGGCTGGTCTCACCACTGTCCTGTAAACCTTTCCCTTCACCTTAGCTGACTCTCTTCAATCACAGATCACTCCTGAGACTTTTCTCCTTCACTGTATTCTTCTCCTCTCTTCCACAGTCTCCACTGCTCATATCTTTTATGATGGTACATTTTACCACTGACCTTAAAATGGTCTTCCTCTGACTGATATGAATGTTATTTCACTAATTACAAATAGTGTTAAGATATATAAATGAATATACAACAAAGTACCCCCATTTAATAAAATCTCAGATGATCCATGTTTTGTATAACTCTTTGAAATCAAACATTAAAATGTACTTTTGGAATTGTCTACTTTGTGAATTAAACAGCCTTTGTGGAGAAAAAAAAAATCTATATGGATCGCTCAAGTTTGGGAGGGAAAACGCTTTTAAACCACTTTTAATGAAAATAATTAAATGACCAAAAACACCAGTTGGAGGTCAAGGACCTGGGTAAAAAAATACTGCAGCTTTACGCCTTCTCTTTATTTCATTTACATGTTTTCTCCAGTGCAGGGAGAAGGTGCAGACATTAGAAAACAGTGACAGTGTGATTTGAGTCGCACACACATTAATGCACTCAAGTGTTAAATGTCTTAAGAATATTGCTATATTCACTTCCACCTTAAGCTTCAGATTTTTCCAAAACACTGTTCTACAAAGGGAGCCGTTGCTCAGATGGGCGTCTTTTTCTCACCAGTTCTTTTCCTCTGATCAATGATCAACACTATCCTTGGCTTCCTCCTCACACCAGAGCACAATGCGTTTCCTGAGTCTTTTACTGATTTCCTTCTGTAATTTGGTCATTCAATACCATTTTTGCAAACAAAAAGTCTCTCTAAACCATGAGCATCATCAGTCTCTCATCCATGGCAAAAAAGAGAAAAAAAAACTGTTGTGACTGAGATGTAGTGAGTCTGTAGAACGTTTGAGGATTTTGCAGAGTCCGTCTGTACGCCCATCCACCAGTCCCTGTGGACTACGTCTATGACAGGCTATGTTCTCTACACCACAGACTGGACAACCTTCTCAGAACACTTGCTCATATACTTTTAGGTCTTTCTTGTGGCCATACAGGCCGTCACACTTCAGGTTTTCCTCATCATACGTCGCGTCTGCCAGGCATGGAACTTGTTGTAGGCCGCCTGCAGCATTTCCTCTAAGTGCCCTGTAAGCTGTGGACACGTGAGGAAAAAAAAAAGGAGTTGATACAGGAAGTGCTGCCTGGTGCAAACCCTTATTAACAGGTCAAAACCACTTACAAACTTACATTTGTACTTAAATACTGACGTTGAATCTTTTCCTGAAATGGACGAATCTTGGTCATCTGAAATCTTTCAAGATTTGACTTCATTTTTATCACCTGTGTGAAACAACACCATTTAGAAATGTCATATTTCTGAAGCCAACAGAACAAGATTCAAGACACCATAAAACTTTAACCGTACTTTTGGACTATAAGGCACGGTTAAAATTCATAATTTTCTCAAATAATGACAATAATTCAGGTTGTGCTTATGAACCAGGAATTCTGTGAATGAGTTGAATAAAGTTTGACTTATCTGACTGTTTTGCTACGCGTAATGTGCCTTATAATCCGACAAATATGGTGCTTTTTAAAAAATTACACACTGGTCACCTTTTCTTCTAAAAATGGTGTGTTTACAGGAAAACAGGACCAAAAGTGTCTCAATAACTCTCCAACAGCAACATAAAGATGCTTTAACTCTGCTTGAATATCAGTCGGGATCATCTCTAAAAAAAAAAAAAAAGAAATCAATACATGTCAAGTTAAACATCAAACTGAATCCGTCAATACTAGAGAACAAATTGACATCTATTTTCAAAACTATTACTCACGATGTATGGCTTGTTGTGCACCTCCCTGCATGAGGACTCCACCAGGAGACAGGGCGGCAATGGCAGAACTAGCTGCTGTGCTGGACAACACCTAAACAAAGCGTAATAATAATTCACTAGTTGTCATTTCTGTTCTTATTACGGACAAATATCTTAATTTCTAAGACACTTAAATGAACCCACCTGAGTTAGGTTGGGTTTGTAATTGGACATCTCGTGATGGACGTAGTTGACAGAGTTGATGATGTCCTGGCTCGTTGTGTACTGGTGGGACTGAAGTGGCACAGGTCCATGAGCATACCTGGTTAATAATGAAGAGAGAGAAACTTATTAAAGATAGGTTAAGAAAACAGTTAAAGGAATACAGTTAAGTTTTGCAGGACAAAATTTGAAAATATTTACTTAACTGACTACGACTAAAAGCACAGAGAAAAAGAACTTCAGGTGAACTGAATGTACCTGTCAGACTTCTTAAGGTTAAGTGGAACCGTTTTTGGTCTGTTCTCCCCTTGGAGATCATCATATTCTGTCGCTTCTTGTAATTTAACCTTGAAAAAGGGGACAATTTTAACAAATTATTTATTTAATTGATAAAACTTTCTGTACAGATGCGGAGGGACACGTACCTTTTTCACAGGAGGTTGAAAACAGTCAGAATCTCTAGAGTTTCCATCCGTGCTGCTGGTCTCACTGGCTTGATCATTTACTGTTTCCCTGTTATAACATGTCAACGATAAAAGAATGTATTCAATTACAAGCAGTTAAAAAGATAATTTACAAACTACTTGAAATGTTATTAGGCTATTTTTAAGGTAAAAATGAGAGGTGACACGATGTATTCTCTGTACCCTTTGCGTGATCCTGCTGCCAGCACCATAGCACTGTGATGATTGAAGCGCTTTATAATGGCAGAGTTGCTGCTCTCTTTCACAGACCGATTTGCCACCGAAGTTGAAGGTTGTGATGAACAAACTCCATATCCCTGTTTTTCAGCAAAAAAACTAATCAAATTAGAAAGAAGGGACAATAATGTAAAAAAACATAACTTTTTTTTCTTCAACAAATGTTACCTCATCTAAGGTTTTATCATCCAGTGCCAGGAGATCAACTAACGGGTTCTTCACCCCTTGAATCACCATCGACTTTAACCCTGTATTGGACACATATTAAATAAGATGGTTACAGATTAAGTGTGCAGTAGTGTACTCTGCTGACAAGAAGGTGTCCATGTGAAGAAACCATAAAACACACACCCTTTTCGTCCTGTTTGGCACACTCAGAAAATATGTCCTGTGTTCCTGTGTTGAGGCGGTCTCTATGAAAATAATGGGACTGGAAAAAACGTGTCCAGAACTCCTTCTCTGTCAGGTTATGAGGCACATTTTCACAATACTTCTGCTTCACTGCAAGTATGATAAAGACATTATTAAACATTGTTCCTGTTATTAACAGAGACAAACGACACTATTGCTGTCCCTGAGTGGGAGAACACAACTGAAGCCAAAGTGAAGAGGAAGTATACCTGCAGGATACGTTCTGAAGATGGATTCAATAATATCTGCTGTCAGGTTATATCTTAAACCATTGCAGCCATCTGTCTGAGGTCTAATATCTGCCTGCAGAGCACAAACAGAAGTGAGTTAGATTTACTTGTTTTTTTTTTAACTGATTCAACAAGCTGTTGTTGTAAATAAACAAATCTAAAGTATTAATAGAGGCCATTAAAGATTGACTATGTTTTGGAGACCTACTCACCAGAAAAGCTCCAGATATACCAACTTCCTGCTTGTTGTTGTTGTTGTTACATACTGCCTGGTCTGTGTTGTTAACTCCTCCTAACCTGTTGGCCCAGAACTCTTCAGCACTGATCACCTGGCTGACGACAAGATCTTTATATAACTGGAACAGCACTGGATCCTCTTGAAGCATCCTAGAGAAAGGACCAGAAAGGATGAAATATAAAAAAGCATCATGATATCATCCTGAACAGTGATAGATCAGATTCAGCTAAGGTGAAGGGAAAGGTTTACAGGACAGTTGTGAAACCAGCCATATTGGATGGATTAGAGACACTAGGAATAGGTAGAAGACAGGACGCAGAGCTGGAGGTGGAGGACATGTTCAGAGGAGGGACAGTGAATACATTGGTAGAAGAATGATCCTAGAGATGGAGCTACCAGGTAGGAGACAAAGAGGAGATTAATGGATTCAGTGACGGAGGACATGGAGGTAGTTGGAGTCAGAGTAGAAGATACAGAGGACAGTGGGAGATGGGAATTGTTGACTCGCTGTGGCAACCCTGTGAAAAAGAGAAAAGCTATAAGGAAAAGAAGAATTATATCATCCTAAATGAAGGTATGGACTATGTACCGTCCTTCCCCATAGTCAACATACGGAGAAACAGAGTAGATTTTGTGTGTTGTGGTGTTTGCTGATATTGAGTATAAACGGTGACTAAAGTCATTCTCTCACCTGTTTTTTTCTTCCAACTCCTTGTTGGCTTTCTTCTTAAACTTGGGCAGTAGCTGCTGCAACAGCTCTTTGGCAGCATCTCGATCTTTGACTGCAGTGCTTTCATTGGCAAAGTGGAATGTGGTATTTTCTCCAGTGTGTAGGACCAACTGGAGCTGAACTTTGGCTTTACCATCTGGGCTGATCTTTTGACCTGTCCAGGGAATTAATACACTCAGTAAAGACACAATTATATCTTATCATTGTATTCAATTATAGTAAGGTCCATATAAACGTACAGCGAATATCTGCATAGAGATGGCTGACGGTAAATCGGTCCTTTCCCTCTGGACCCCAGGCTATGCGTTCAGCCATTAGATAAAGCGTTCCATCCTGCTTCTTCTGGCGAACCTTCTTCACCACCAGCAGTACCTCCTCTGACAGTGATGCCATCACCCGCAGAAACTGGTGGGATGTATAGCATGTTACATATCTTTAATTATCACCATAAACTTCATACACTTGACACCGGTACACCGATTATAGCAGTGGATAATTAACCACAGTATAGCCTCTACTGCACTCATACACGTCCTCGGAAATCTATGTAGCACACCTTTAGCCAGTATTAGGTCGTATGACTGTGTTAGAAACAATAGCAACGATTTGGATTTCCCTATAAATGTCAAACGTAACCTGCACACCATTAGTACATTGTTGTTGTCCCGGATTTGATATAAGAACTCCGCTAACCAGTTAGCTGTGGTTAACATTCTGAGGAAAATGCCCAATGAAGAAGTGGACAAAAAAACTTACTTTACCTGAAATTAAAACAACGCAGCAGCGAAAACAAACGTACGTTCATAAACACATAGTCATCCAAGTCGCATATGTAACTGTATATGTGACAGAATTATTTATTTCAGGCAAATTTTTGAATAGCCGAACACAAAACGCCCTGACATCGGCGACTGCCGAGTTGGGTGTCACAATCAAAACGGTCCGACGCGACAGCGCTGTAATGACTACTGTTCCAGTCTAGCATGTATCGTTTAAGTCGCGTTCGTCCGTATTAATTTTACCCAGTTTGAAAGGTCGAACTTTTGTCTTTTGTTTCTCAACTTAAAAAGGTACCATCTTTTTCTCGTTTCTGTTCTGAACGTATTAAAATAGTATATATATACATATTGAAATACACCTTAATCATAGTTTCTTAAACATTGTATATCTGATAACATTGACAACTTTGAAAGGTTACTAGTCACACATTCAAGTGACTGTTTTTTTTAATATTTTATATTAATATATAAAAAGTCAATCCGGAAAATTGCGAGAATGTGAGCCACTTGCCATTCCTCTTGAATCCTGCAGAGGGCAACGATTTCCTCTCGGTGGAAAGTGATTGAGCACCAGAAGAAGTGGAAACCCGGTGTGACGTTCTGAGTAGTCTACAGTCATTTGATTTTTTTTCTTTAAAATAGAAATTAATATCACATGTATTGAACATTTACTGTAAACGAAGGCACTTGCACTCATGGGTGAGTAGGAAATGTCTCATTGCTTCTGTTTGAGTCTTTCGTTTATTGCGTCTTCCTCCGGAGTCAGTAGCCTTTTAGTTTTTTTGTTGAATGGCAACTTTTTAAAATTTTATTACCTCTTATTTACAGCTATGTGTTTTAACCTCCATTTTACGCTACACATTAGCTGTTAATTAGGAACAAATATTGACAGCGTATGGCCCAAAACACAACGAGCACTGCATTAGCGTGTACCCAGTTATATTAGGGAAAATAAATGTTTATTTCTTATCACATTATGCATCTTGGAAATTGAATTTCTACTGTGTTAAAGGTATGACATTCTATTTTGTACTGAATCTAAAGAGACAATGATTTGTCCAGATTCCGAGGAGTGTCAGAGGTCTTCATCTCCCACAGAAGGCTCCCCCGAAATGTACCGTAACCCATCACCACCTCCAGAGACAGAGACAGAGACAGCTGATGGACAGGAAAAAGAAAATACAGATGCAATTGGAGAGACAGTTTACAGCAAACACTGGCTTTTCAGCACCTTAACTCGCCTCATCCAGGTAATCCAGGGCTGCTGCTGTATAAATGTTCCACCAATAAATGTTTGTTTTGTTTTCAAGTGGCTTTAATCATGGATAAACTGCTTAAGTAGCAGTATTATATGGCAATTCATGTCTTCATGTGTCTGTCATGCAGATGGTCAGTGAGCATTCAGAAGAGGATTCTGAAAATGAAATGCAGCTCAGTGACAGTGATGAAGAAGCTCTCTGCATAGTCTGGGATATGGCTATGGATAAGGTTCCACTTGAAATAGTTTTTGTTTTATTTTGAATATTGTTGAGACTCAAAATCTTCTCTGTTTTTATTAAAACAACTGGATAAACACCAGATAACTGAAGTTTAAGATATTTTCACTGTGTTTTCAGGATGTGGCTGGTTTGCTGCAGGAGTTCAAAGCTGCTGAGATACTTCTGGGTGTGATATCCAAATCTCAATGTCCACGTCTTACAGTGAGTGAGAGAACCATGGCCTTGTATTTATAGGTGCTAATTCTCATCCCAGAGTTTTCAGACTCAGCTGCAAACTAATAATCCAGCTTGAATATCAAGAGTGAGTTTGTAAAAGTTGAAAGTTACCAAGACTGGATGTTAATCATTTTTGTTTCCTTCACCTTTTTAGGAAATTTGTGTCGGAATCCTGGGAAACATTGCATGTTTTCCTGAATCTTGTCTGACTCTCAGTCAGAATGAAGACTTAGGGTGGGTTCATGTCTGTGACATGTTGTATCACATCTTTTATCATGTCTGTGTCTAATAGCTCAGTCAGATGCACCACAGCAATGTTATTTTCAACATTGACTGTCATTGCAATATGTTGTTCACTTCAATGCTTGGTTCCACTAAAGGTATTTTGTTTGAACAAATATAATGATACCAACATTAATAGCTCGTCTATAGAGTTTAATTTCAGAGCTGATATCCAGCCATTTTCCATGATATATTTGTAAGCAATCAAAATGTCTTTACTTTGTACATCAATAGCTATGGCATTGTACTGACAAAAACAGTTCAGTCCTTCCATGTTCTCCTGTTCATTGTATTCTTCAGCTAATATACCTTTAGTGGTACCTGGCATTAAAAAGAACAGGAAATGTAAGAAAACAAGTGTGATCTAATAATTGTTTTCCATTACTGTTGTTGATGTATTTCTCTTTCTGTCCACAGCGCTGTGCTGTTGCTCCTACTAGGAGACACTGATCCTCCAACGCTTTTAGAAACCAGCAGGTGACGTTTGTACATGTCCACAGGGAATGAGATGTGGAGATGTTGAGATGTGGGAAAAAAACATAACGTTTTCTTTCGTTTGTAGATTGCTGCTCACGTGTCTCTCTCAGAAAGATGTTTCTATTCTCTGGCTTGATCGGATACGACGACAGACGTCTGTGAAACAACATCTGTGTTTCATCATGAGCAGCTCTACTAACAGTACAGTACTTTGGTGTTTTCCCTCTTCATTTTTTAAGTAATATAACATAGAAAAAATGATCCACACAGATGACTGTTTAAAGTCACGTTTATGTAAGAAAAAATATAAATATTTCACAATTAAATCAAAGTAACAAAAAAACTCTTTTTATAGTCAATCTGCTTGAAAAGGTTGGAGAACTTGTTGATAACCTTTTTGACCTTGACGAAGAGCTGATGAAGAGTTGGATCACAGTTCAGACAAGTGGGGAAGAAGATGGTGAAGAGTCCAGTCTGGATCTTGTCTCCTGCCTGGTTGAGGCAGCCAGGCAGCTTAGGTGGGAGTTAAAAAGTTTCTGTCTCTATAATCTGGTTCTCTCTTGTAGATTTAGGAACTATGAAAACATCCAATATGAATATAGAAATGACAAAAACTGAAGATGCCCACTAAATATATTCAATTATATTGAGTCATACTATTTTTACATCACATGAGTATTATACAGACATTGGGTCAACATCATACTGTAACACAGCAGCATTGAATTTTCCTCACAGACCTGAGAGTCCAAATGGATTAGAGGTTTATCTCCACGTTCTTCAGCTCCTCACTACCACAGATGAGGGTATTCAGGCTTTTGGTAAGTCCATGTTCAGCTGCCTCGTGACTGGTGGACAAATTCAAGGCTGTGCTCTCACTGTTGTTATTAAGGTCCAGTACATGAAATTATTCCTTTTCTTTTTTTGCCTTTTAGCTGCCTTGGCTGGACCAGGCAAAACAGTCTGGGACTTTGTCTGTGAGCTGGTCTGTGAGGATGTGCACCAGACAAATGATCCTTCAGTTTGTCTGCAGGAGCAGAAGAGCTTGTTGGTCCTGTCCCTGTCTGTCCTCCAGGCTCTCTACAGATGTCAGGATCAGTGGTCCAGCAAAAACAACATAAGTATGTTTGAACAATGAAGTATCTAGATGTTCAACTAAAGTCTCAAACTATAGATAATAATAAATAATATATTAATAATCAGGTTTAAAGCTTTAGCATAAAATAAATAACATTAAAATGAACCTAGACTATTTTTCCCGTGATGCAGTAATACTGTATATTTTTTCTCTAATATCTTAATACCCCCTGAGAGTTATTTTCCTTGTACATTCTGTCTGTTCCCAGGTCTGAACCTTATAGCGACCATTTTGCAGGTGCTACAACAGCACTGTGTGAGTCAAGCTGACGGTCACAGCAGAGCAGACACAGAAGACGAACAGTTGCAGACTCTGACCCAGATCGCAACAGAGTTTTTAGCCGATATCTGCCAACAGATCAGCAAAGTATGACCGCAGAAATGCCTTGTTTGCCTTGTGTGGAACCTGATGTGAACAATGTCAATGTTCTTTCACAGGATACAGTGGCAAATTTGGTGAAGAATGGTTTACTGACAGAGAAGAGCTGTCTCACTGCTGCTGGCTGTTTATATCCAAATTATAAAGACACTGTAAGTTTTCTAGAATGTAGTACAGATTATAAATACTGCAGGATTTTGGCTGATTTTTTTTTTCTAAACATACAGTAGTATAGTGATACACGTTGTTTAGAAGAGATTAAAATTCTAACTGAAATGATATTTTAGGAGAGAAAAAAGTGTAAAATTACTAAGTATTTTTTATCACTAAGTTAATAAGAGTATCACTAAGAATATTGAAAATCATTTATTTTTTAGCATAATAAAGTATATTCTTTCTTGTAAGAGAGTTGGGGCTGTTGGTGGCCTAATGGTTAAGGAAGTGGACCGGGGTCTGCAAGGTTAAATGCAGAGGCATCATTTCCCGAAGGACCCTCCCTTGGCATTAATATAGTTCTAATTTATTATTTATTTATTTTATAGTTTATCTTTATAGTTTGACCTCAGGCTGGAACCAGAGATCGGGACAAAACCCTCATCTTTTCACCTCGTTCTTCTCCCTCCTGCAGCTGAGGCACCTGCAGGACATGTTGTCAGAGGCCAGTCCTGAGTTGGCAGATGTGATGCGGAAACAGTTTCCTGACTGAGGGGCTCCTCACGTCACATGTCCACACTCTCACTGCTGCTGCGCCTCAAGTGGGAGCATTTCTATTTCCTCTGTGAACATTTTACACGTGTTTAATGATGTTGATATATCTGATTTTGATGTATTTCACATTTTTTAATAAAATGCTTGTCATGATACAGCTGGTATTGAGCAACGTTATTTGAACAGTACAGTATCAGAAACGTTTCATAAAACATCTAGAAGAAAATATGTTAGGCTTCTTTCGGCTTATCCTGTTTTTCAGGGGTTGCCACAGCGAGTCAACAATTTCCATCTCACCCTGTCCTCCGCATCCTCAACTCCAACCACCTCCATGTCCTCCCTCACCGCATCCATAAATCTCCTCTTCATTTCTTACCTGGTAGCTTCATGCATTCTTCTCCCAATATAACCACTGTCCCTTCTCTGAACATGTCCAAACCATCTCAATCTGTCTTCTCTAGCTTTTTCTCCAAACCTTCCTGTCTGTGTTGTCCTTCTGATTACCTCATTCCTGATCCTGTCCATCCTTGTCACCCCCACAGAGAATCTCAAGTAAGTAAAAAAAACAACAACAACTAAAGTGACTGAACAGAATTACATCTATTTTTATTTCTTCTTATTCTGACCATTTAATGTTGGAAAATCTTTTATTTCTCTTTTTAAAGGGAAACTGCCGAGTGTGTATTGCATCACCTGTTCAAGCATATGAGTAATGGAGCTAATGCTGATGACAACATCAAGTGTTTACCAGAGGGTGACAGTCACTCGGTAAGGACAATAAATTAGATGAAAGCCTTCAGCGGGGTAACAATGAACTCATTTGGTTTCCAAATGCACCGATTCGCCCACTCACGGGGAAGAGCAGCGCAGCCTGCGCATTTCCACTGAGCTCACGACAGTTCTGTGAATATAGCAGCGTTTTAATTAAAGCTTGGATTGAAATGGAGAACATGCTTTCTAATGGAAATCCTGAGGTGTTCACAGAGTGTGTGTGCGTGTGTTTTTGTGTGTGTGTGTTAGTCCACCCGCGTGTGTGTTAGACAGATCACCCTATGGGAACAACCTGTCTCCTCAGTGATGCTGTCTCTGGACAGGAAGGTCTGAGCTTTGACTCTAAGCCTGATGTTCATAGGTGGCTGGTGCCTTAATCTGCAAGTCATATTCTGTTTGTCTTCTAAATGGCTACACTAATTTGTGTGCTGTCAAGCTTGGCCTTTTCAGACTGCTGTTGGCGAGTGCGTTGGCCCCTCCGTCTTTGGGCCACGCTGGCAGGTGCTTCATGTCACAGAGATCAGACCTGGAACCGGATGTTTACTGCGCCGCTGTCAAACCCTGTTGTCGGTCTGCTGCCTTTCACAGCAGCCTGATGTGATGTGACCCCCTGCTCACCAGGCAGCAGTTTGACTGGTGTTTTGAACACATCAGTGATGCAGAACATGTCAGGTCTGTCTGATGCTGATGCTCGATGTCAGTCAGTTCCAACCTCAGTCCACACGGGCAACTTCCTGTTCTTAGAATGACCTGACATGTCCAATGAAAACTGTTTTATTTCTGTCTCACATCAGTGTGACATTCTAGTAGTGATTAGCACTGTTAATGGGGGTGAATGCAAACTGATTTTTTTTATTAATGATATAATTATAGCAATAGAACTGAAGAGACTGTTAGTAGTTGTTTGGTTTCCTTTATTTATTAATTTAGCAGACACTTTTGTCCAAAGAGACTCACAGAAGAGAATTTACATTAACAAGCTCGTAGTTCCTCTGGGAATCGAACCCAGGACGCTGTGCTTCAGAGGAAGGTGTGGAGAGACGTGCTATGAAACTGAGATTTCTGACCAGGGCTACAGGTAGACTAGTCAATGTCCTAAAACACTTTTCTCATTCTTGAAATTTATATTTTGGTGCCCCTCTTTCTTATCTTGACTTGATTTATTCGACACCAACCTTAACGTACCAATTTAACAAATTATTGATTACAATCAAAATGTTGTCATTGGTCAATTTTTTGGAAATGAAAAAAATGGTCTCAGAATTTTGACACTTAAATCTAAATCTTTAATCTTTAATCTAAATCTAGGGAACCTTCTAAATCAATTAACTGTTACATATTACCAATTCTGTCATAACTCAAATTTGGATTCTGAAGAATTCCAGGTACTTACTGGTATACCCTCCCCTAGACTCATGCCTAGACGTGTCACATTTGTTTATACAACTCCTTATTTAATATGAGTAAATAAGACTTTATGCTATTTTTATGACCATTTTATAAACTATTTTAATTGCATTTTCAGAGGATTTCCCAAGGCTGTACATATTAAAACACACATTCACATTTTCTGTGTATGCAGGACTAAAACATTTCAACATAGCTCACATTATTATTATCTTTTGTGCAGGTCCCTAAGACTCTGGATCCTGGACTCTGGATGACGGAACAAACATACGTATGTGCAGGGAAGCCCTGAATGGGTCTGACGCTTGTACCTGTTGCTGGGTGAGGCACTGGGGGTTAATGAAGGGATGAAGAATGTGTGAGCAACGTCACGTTCTCCCTCTCCTTTGATTCCAAGCCTTGGTCTATTCACAAGCACCTGAAGCTGCTTTCATGGAGACACATCAGAATCAAAGCCCCTTCAGCTCATTTCCTGAGTTTCCTGACCTTCCACCTCCAGTCAACAGAATCACAATGAAACTTTCTCCTCAGTGATTCCACAATATCACTGACCCTGATGTCTATGTGACATTTACCCAGAAGTCTTTACCTTGTTAGGTATTTTAATGATGAGGCAGCTGAGATCACTCAGTCAAACAGCATTTTGTCATGATGACAAAACAGACAGTGAAATATTCAATAGAAATTGAGTAGAAAGTAAGTTAAATGAACAGGTAAGTATTTCTGTCTGTCTTAATCTCACTAATATAATTCTAAAATAATATGATATCTTGAATTAATTGATTTTATTTGTAATATTTAAGTATATTATTTCCATCTTTTCTCCTTTTTTGGCCTTGTCCCTCTTTTAGTGGTTACCACAACAAATTGTTTTCCATCTCCCCCTGTCCTCTGTATCTTCTACTCTAACTCCAACTACCTCCATGTCCCCCCTCACTGCATCCATCAATCTCCTCTTTGTCTCCTACCTGGTAGCTCCATCTCTAGGATCATTCTTCTACCAATGTATCCAATGTCCCTCCTCTGAACATGTCCAAACCATCTTTTCTCCAAACCTTCCTGTCTGTGTTGTCCCTCTAATCACCTCATTCCTGATCCTGTCCATCCTTGTCTCTCCTGAAGAGAATCTCAGCATCTTTAACTCCTCCACTTCCAGATCTGTCTCTTGTCTTCTACCTAGTGTATCTTATTCATCCATCATGGTTGGTCTCACCACTGTCCTGTAAACCTTTCCCTTCACCTTAGCTGACTCTCTTCTATCTCAGATCACTCCTGACTTTTTCTCCAGTTGTTCTATCCTGACTCCACTCTATTCTTCTCCTCTCTTCTACAGTCTTCACTGCTCTGAACAGTTGACCAGCAGCTTTGTATAATATTTAGAATATAATTTTAATTAATAAGAAAATAAAAACAGAAATTCTGCCTTCAGCTATTGGTATGAATTCTTGCTTTGGTGCCTTCCACCACCCATCAGGAAGGTTCTCAGGTACAGTTGATCATGGATAAGCAGTCAATGATACACATAAAGCACATGTTCATTAACCCTGCTCTCTGTGTCAAACCAGTGTGTTTGAGTCATATCATAAACTTTTTAATATATAACCTATTTTTTTTGTCTCACGTAACGTATGTTTGTTCAGATTGATGCAGGTGTTTACTGGCTGAGCTCAATCCTGTCTGACCTTGTGCACACGAACGCCTGTCACCACGAGGCATATGTTGCTGTTTGTTCTGTAATGAAAGAATTGAAGCTAATTAAAGAGACGTGGTCCTGCCACAGGAAGTGCACACATGACGGCCACGCACTGTTTAGATTAGTTAGTTGTTCAAACAAGTCTCAGGTCGAGATGAAAGAGAGGATGGCAGACCTTGAACCTTCGAGACATCCAAACAGCATTTTCCAAAACAGAAACTGTCTGGGTTATTGTACACTGTTTTTCATCACCGTGGATACAAAGTCATACACAACTGGAAATATTTAGTAAGATCAAGGAAACACAAATGGTCAAAACTGTCAGAAGCAGAACATTTCTCTCATTCTTACCAATCAACCACATAGTTTTTCAGAATTCCTTATCTTCTAAAGTGTGATCTAAGATGTGGTGTGGGTTTAATGCCTTGCCTGAGCTGCCTCTGAGAGCCATGGGACAGATTAGACAGTTAGATCCCTCACAGCGTGATGCTCAGACACTTTGATTAAATCCCTCTGATTAACCTGAACAGAACTGGGACAGAGTGGGCTGAGTGCAGCTTCACCACAACGGCAGACACATCTGTAACACGGCTCCACTCTTAAAAAATATGCTTACATAGCATGTGTTAGGATGAACCAATTATATAATAAAAAAAACAAGCTTAGCCTTTTTTGTTCCAGAACAAAAATGCGTATCTAAAAATAATGGTAACTTGTTAATACAGTTATTATTTAGTTCCTAAAAAAGTCATTGCTCTCGTAAAAAGTCTACAATCTGTAATGGTAACAGTGTGGCCAACATGACCAACTGGTCTTTAAACCCCACTGTTTACCAAAAACTGGGTTAGTTAGGCTGCAAAGGATTTTTTTTTGGGTCGTCTTGCGTCACACTTCTCACAGCTATTTTTACAGTTGAATTACTGTATTTTGTTGTTTAAAGCTTTAATAATATTAAATGTTCAATAATGGTCAGTGTTTTAGGAATAATCTCTATAGACATGATGGCTAAGCGATTAAAGAGGCGGAATTGTGTCCACAAGGCTTCAGGTTGACCCACAGAAAGGTCCTCTGGTAATGGAGTAAATGAAGAAGATCTTATCCAGGACCTGTCAGGAGACCAAACATCAAAGACTGGATCTTTACAGTCGTGTCTTTACAGGCGTCTGTTTGGCCTCACTCTGCGAAAGCCACTTGTTTGGGCTTCAGTTCATTAGCGAACAATGGCCTGGTCACATCATTCAACAAGCTTTGCCCTTTTCTTGGCCTTTTTCCACCTCTTCACAGAGAGGAAGCGTCACAAGTGTCAACAGCTTTTCTAGTAGGAAAAATCCAACCCTTCACACCCTATTAGTCATAGCTAACATGTCATTAAGCGTCACAACTCTCTGTGCTTTGCTTCAAGGCAGCAGCAGCAGCAGCAGCAGCAGCAGCAGCAACAGCCTGGTTTACCCTTCGTGATGTTTTCTGACGTATGATTGTGTCAATGACAACCAAGTTTCCTCAACGTAGGCCCAGTAGAGCACACACCTTGGATTGTGTGGTGTTAACTATAGTACTCATTCATCCTCAGGTGCTTATGTTACCAGGTTGTCTCCACAACTGCCGCCCAAATCACACCGCTCCATACTGTGAGCCTTTCTGTGGGTCTTATCTTAAGAATCCAGGGACAGCACAGGGATCAGAGTCAATGATTGTACCAAGAGAAACAACAGGTGTTTGCCATGAGTATAATGTTGACCTAACACTATAAGCACAGCCGTCCATTCAGAAAAACCTGTGGTTAATTTGAGACTGTGGCTGATTTGCCAACACAGCCTGTGACAGAGGAAGTTTCCCTCACTGACTCTTTAGTTGCGTAAAGCTTCTGTCCATGTCATGAGGGACACGTGCCAGGACCACCTGAGAGGAAAGTATCAGGTTCACTAAGAATAATGGAAGACAAAGACATGTCCCCTGCTCTGTTTGTTAAAGGACTAATGCTAAAAAAAACACAGTGCAACAGGTTTAGAGTAATGAGATCTCTCAGGTTCAGTGCTGGATTCAAGGTCTGTAAAACCTTTAGGTTTAATTATCTTGATCTTATTAAAAGGGTGATGGTGGTAAACAGAAGGAAAACATGCAGATTATTCCTGCTCTGTGCACATGAGCCCAGAAGTGCTTACAGTGCAGATGAGTGGATCACTGTGCAAGGAAGGTCGGTGGGCTACATTTGAATCCTCTTAGACTTTAACTGTACTTTCAGTCAGGGTGTCACCAACATACGAAGAACAAGGATTGAGGTTGTCTGCACCCTGAGACCTTGGTGGAAGTTGATTGCAGTGAATGAGATCAGCAGGAGGCCAAACAAATACCATGTTGCCAGGTTTGTGGTCAGAAATATTTATCCCCACAGAAATTAATAAAACAAATTAACCTGGAACCCTAGGTTTTACAGGTGCAGTGAGTTGGGACCCTATAGTTCCTGGACAGGATGGTGTCATGGATTTTGTACTAACATGTGTTTAATGCAAACAGTTTTTATTAAAATGTCAGTGTTAATATCAAGTTATCATTAGTCCTTTGTCAGCAGTAAAGAAAATGTTTTGCAACCAATCAACTAAACTAAATCCTCAGTGTTTGGGTAAAAATCAGCCCTAAACCATTACAGAGCTTACATGATTAGTGATATAAAATATTCAATAATAAATGATGGAATTTCAGCCAGTACTCTACTATGAGAATAAGAAAGTAAAACTTCTCCCTCACTTTTGCTGCAGCTATGGCTCAATGGTTAAGGAAGCAGACTTAGGTCTGGAGGGTGTGGGTCCACCAGCTTCCACGTTACAACTGAGGTGCTCGATATTCACTGCCCAATATTCACCTTAGTTATGGATTAAATGTAAAGGTCACATTTCATGGTGTCGATTACAATCACGAGGAGTTTGCATTCTTTCCCTATATCTATTTTGCTACATTGTCTTCTTCCTTTTTCGGGTGCGTGCCAAAGGAATTTAGCCTAATTTGCTACAATTGGGTTGCATTTTCATTTCAATTAAAAAGCCAAAGCCAAAGCCTTGCAGACCCGTTTCCTTAAGCACTAGGCCTCCACTACCACCACCATAAGCTGTGCTTAAATTTAAGCAACAAAAATAATCTTGCTTATTCACACCAAGGCATGGGGTGGCAGTGGTGGCCTAGCGGTTGAGGAAGCAGACTTGGGTCTGCAGGGCTCCAGGTTCAGCCATTGCCAGGTTGCCACTGGATTCTTTTGAACGTGCCATCCTGACCCACATGGCCTCCAGTGGTCTCAGCACCCGCACAAAAACAGTGTGGAGCAGTGTGATTTGGGTGGCAGTTGTGGAGACTGCTGCCCCTGAGACCTGGTAACAGATAAGAGACTGAAGATGAATATCTCACATACATAAAGAAGGATAAACACCCAATAAAGACACAAACATGAAGTCAAAACTACAACAATTCCCCTTAATTAATGGCACAAATATGAGGACCTGTCAAAATACCTCTGTATGTACAGGTTTATTATACACTGTGAAATGAAGGACTGACAGTTTCAGACGCACTGTTCTCTCCCTAATGACGTGAGCACTGCTGCTCTTTTTCCATTTGCTGCCGGGGCTGAGATTACGGGCCCCCTCCTGCCCTCCTCCTCTGTCTCCCTCTGGTTAAATAGCAACATGCGCTTTACATCCCTGGATGGACAGAAGGCTTCCTTTAAAAGCAGGCGACATAAAAAGGCTCAGCTGCAGCAGAGGTTTCAACATGTACTCCAACAAAGTGGAAGGACCACGACGAGGACGATCCTTCGATTCCATCAACATTGGGATTGAAGAGAAATTCCTGAATAATGAGGTGAGGAATTATTATCATTATTATTTTATTTATTAGTTATTTATATTTATTTGTATTTAGAAACTAATTCAGGCACAAATTTCCTGACAGGTGATGAACCACCCACCAATTATAAGCCTTCAGTTTGTCGTCAGCACAGATTATTCTAAGCTGTTTCTCAAAGTAATTTACGTCAAAGGGTTAAGAGGGATATTATGTGATAGCGTTATATTTCCTCTAAGGACACAATTATTATTATCATTATTAATTTTTTAAATCTTATTTTAATATATGTGACAAAATAATATAATCAATAATGCAATAGAAATTGTGTGAAATAAGAAAATGTAGGTAAGAACTGGATTTATTATTCATTGTATCAAGAAAAAAATGACGCAACACATTTAAGCAGCACAAATTCTTGTTCAACTTTAATCAGTATTTGTAAATGGTGCAAAAAAACAGGGAAATAATTATATAATTAACTGTAAATGGACCGGCCATCTTCGAACACTGTCTGTATTTTGATTTTAGTCGACAACAGCCGCCCTCAAACCTGTATAAACAACAAATCACGAGCGACTGCTCTCCGCAAACAGGGGGCTGATAATAGGCTTCTCAGTTTCTAATGGGATTTCACTAAGACGATTCTCCCACTTCATTAAAATGAGTCCCAAAGACTTGACCCTGAGGATTGTCCTGAACCAGGGTCCAACTGTACTAACGCTTTCAAGGATCCACCTGTCCAGACTGCGCCATAAACTGCTCTGTCTCTGCGCTGTTTCCATTGTGCTGAAGGCATCCCCACTCCTCAAGCCATTCTCAATAATATTCGGTTAATATTATTCCTATGCAGAAATATGTGACCAGAAAGTAGAAGAAAGTGTATTTTAATTTGACGGTTATTTTGCTGAGCTGTTGGCGTAGACAGAGCACTGTCCAAGGTTCTGAACAGGAGCTTCACCACTGCACATTTACAAGAAGAAGATTTCTGGTGTTTGCTGTCAGATTAAAATCTATGCCCCAGATTAGATTATAATACATATTTTCAAAGTAACTGATAGAGTTGTTCCATGTTTTCCATATTAAAGAAAAAACATTATTTTTTCCAATATGTTAACATATAGTTTATCTTCTGTTCCAAGATAAACAAATACACTTTCATGAAAATTGAGGAAAACAATGAGAAGAAGAACACATCAGAGAAAGAAAGAGCAACAATTGTTTTTTCCCTCAAGAATGAAGTTGGAGGACTTTTGAAGGCACTCAAATTATTCCAAGTATGTATGATATTTAGATTTTATTTCAACGTCATTTTTTTTCATTTAGGGTATAAAAGTTTACACTAAATGTTTTATTCTTTTACAGGACAACCACGTCAACCTTGTGCACATAGAGTCAAGAAAATCCAAAAGACGCAACTCTGAATTTGAAATATTTGTGGACTGTGACAGCAGCCATGAACAACTGAATGAAATTATTCAACTTCTCAGGAAACAAGTGAATGTTGTTGGTATGGAGCACCCAGATAATTCCTGTCTACGTGAGGAAGGTGAGAAAACACAGTCAGCTGCAGAGTTTAAGATGAATAAACACACAATAAAAAATTAACAATGTTTCTTCTGTCCTGTTCTGTTCTATGATCAGATATGGAAAACGTTCCTTGGTTCCCAAAGAAAATTTCAGACTTGGACAAATGTGCTAACCGTGTCCTGATGTACGGCTCTGAACTGGATGCTGACCACCCTGTACGTATTTAGGAGGCACAACTAAATGTTTTTAAGAGAAGCTTCTATATGACTGACAGTCCTCGATTTTCATATCCAGGGCTTCAAGGACAACGTGTACAGGAAAAGGAGGAAGTATTTTGCTGATCTTGCCATGTCATACAAACAGTAAGACGATCTTTTATGCAGTAAACTTTCTGAATCCTTAACATTTTGCAGAAAAATTCTAAACAACAAGTTTCACTTTCTCATTTCAGCGATGAACCAATTCCTCGCATCGAGTTCACAGAGGAGGAGGTGAAGACCTGGGGTGTTGTTTATAGGGAGCTCAACAAGTTATACCCAACCCACGCTTGCCGAGAATATCTAAAGAACCTGCCATTGTTGTCCAAATACTGTGGATGTCGGGAGGACAACATCCCCCAGCTTGAAGATGTTTCACGCTTCCTCAAAGGTAGGTTTAATCTTACAGGATGCCTCACATTATGTACAAAATAGTATTTATTTGTTATTTCCATGTAATTCTTGATATACATAAATATCTTTCCAGAACGTACTGGGTTCACTATCAGGCCAGTGGCAGGTTATCTGTCACCCCGGGACTTCCTTGCTGGTTTGGCTTTCCGTGTTTTCCATTGTACCCAGTATGTGAGGCACAGCTCTGATCCTTTGTACACTCCAGAGCCGTAAGTAATATCTAGCTTAGCAAGAAAAAAATTCTGGAATGCTTGAATGTGGTTGCTCCATTTTACATTATTTGTCTTTTTTGTTTTTCAGAGACACATGCCACGAGCTGCTGGGTCATGTCCCCCTGTTGGCAGAGCCCAGCTTTGCCCAGTTTTCTCAAGAAATTGGTCTGGCCTCACTCGGGGCATCAGATGATGCGGTTCAGAAATTGGCAACAGTAAGTGACAATTCATTACTTCAAGGTAAATTGAACTGAAATCTAGGGGAGCTGCTGTAACTGACTTTTATATGTTTTCTGTTGCAGTGCTATTTCTTTACAGTGGAGTTTGGATTATGCAAACAAGAAGGGAAGCTGCGAGCCTATGGAGCAGGGCTGCTGTCATCTATCAGTGAACTCAAGGTAAATGCAGTAGTTATGAAGTAATAGAGTAAGAACAACATGTACAGAATATCTGTACATGTTAGTAATTGACTTTTTAGCGATATTTGATATGCCAAAATTGTCCCAACACTTAATGTACAATTTTAACATCAAACATTACCAATTTAAGTCTAGTAATATTTATTTATTTATCTGCGCAATCCACTGTTGGGTGTTGAGACTATTAAATGCTGCCATCTAGTGACTTTCACTCTGATATACAGCCGTTTTTCCCAAAAACATTTTTTAGGGAAGACATTATTTGACAAAACCAAGCCAAGAGGACAACCAGCAACATCTTTTATAGATATAACATTAAATTCTAAAATTGGGGTGGACGTTAAATTAATATTTATCATGTTTTGTGTCTTTCAGCATGCACTGTCTGGGAATGCAAGGATAATGCCTTTTGACCCCAAGTTTACATCTAAACAGGAATGCATCATCACGACATTTCAGGATGTTTACTTTGTGTCAGACAGCTTTGAGGAGGCCAAAGTGAAGATGAGGTATCAATAATAAACATGTCAAATAATCAAAAATGTATGCCACCGGTTTTATAACAATCATTTTTATTATCACAGGGAGTTTGCCAAGACCATCAAGCGTCCCTTCACAGTGAGGTACAACCCGTACACCCAGAGTGTGGATGTGTTAAAAGACACTCCAAGCATCAACAGTGTCGTGGAAGAGCTTCGACATGAGCTTGATATAGTAGGTGATGCCCTCAGTCGGCTGAACAAACAACTGGGCGTCTGACCAATGGGAGAAAAAAGAAAAAAAAACAGCATTTCCATCCCAGTCATGCATCACTGCTTACAATGTTTTTGCCCTCGCTTGCACGCAGTACCAACTGTGCATTGCCCCAAGTCAATTCAATGAATGTGCACCTCTAGTTCTGTGTTTATATTCCACAGTCAATGGGAGTTTAAATAATCTCCACAGTCATGTTTAGCTGCTGCTATCAGTCCCTGTCACGATCCCAAAGAGCTACTTATCAAACTTCCCTGTCTTACTTACAGTTGTTCTTGATGGAATAGACGTCTGTGTTGCAAACTATCCCGTCCTTTGAGCAGCATGCCCACGTGTGACGAACACAGATGTGCTTTCGGTCTAAAGTTATTATTGCTGCTGTTGTATGTGATTATGTGCATTTTTAAAACTCTGTTGTTTTTCTTATTTATTCTCCGACTTCAGTGATTTGTACTAATGTGCTTTGTTTAATCATTTGGTGTATGTAATACGCTTGTTTTTTGTGTTATTGAGAAATAGGAGATGACACCAGTGTTAAAGGATGTTTATCACGGTAATTATGGCAGATTTGGCAACTGTTTTACAGTTATAATTGTGAATATTTTATCTTGAAATTAATAAAACTGTTCGGGAATACCGAATTTCTCCTGTAATGGAAACAATATTTTTCTACTGTAAAGATAAATAGATATAATGTATTGAATGCTAAAATAAAATAAAAATAAATATTTATTGTGGGATTGATTTGTTTTATTTATGGAATGCTTGGGTATCATCAACTACTGTCATATCTACGTCATCATTTCCCGTTAACAAAACGCTAATAGCTAAATATTATAATATTTAGAGAAAAGAGTTTAAATATGTATCTTACTATGGAATAATATTGTTAATGTTCAGAAAAGATGTGTAAATAAACATCTTCCCTCAGTATAGCACCCACTGTAAAAGAAAACTATTAAAGAATACTGTCATAGTACACAAAGTTTGATAGAACAACTAGCTCGGCCGTTTGCGTCAGCACGACGTCAAGTCTGCTTTACGTCAGTGTCGTAAATGGAAACAAACTTGCAGCAGGAGTTTTGTATACTCTCTTGGGTGAGTTCTTATTTTCTTCTAAAGTCTAGCGTTACGTTTTTAGTTTACGTTATTATAGCTATGTCAGGCGTCGTGGTAACAATATACGTATCCTTTAAACATTACCTACGTGTTGGTTGTCGTTTTTAGCTAGTTTGGACAACCGCCTGAACTATGTAAATATGATGCAATTAATGTCCGTGACGACCTGTTCGACTGTGTTAGTCCACGTTTTTTCCAAGGTAGTCACTGTTATAATTGACACCAGGGAGCCAACAGCTATGGACAGCTGGGACAAGGACATGTGGCTGACCAGAGTGAACCCCGCTTCTGTGACAGTGCCTTGCTTCAAAACAAGGCAGTCCGTATCGGAGGAGGAGGTGGACACACTGTGTTCATCACCGGTGAGTTGGTCGTCAAGTATCAAAAACATAAACGTGTTTCCATGTGTTTCTCCTCGTTAACAGAACAAATATACATGTGTATGGTTTTAGCGACACCTAGATGGTAAAACGTGAAACCTCGAATATTTTCATATCAGTAATTTATATAAAATGTTTTTCCTTTTTTTGCAGAGAATGGGGAGGTTTATGTTTGTGGACAGAACAACAGAGGACAGCTGGGCTGTGACCAAAAAGCAAATGTTCTAACACTTCAGCTTTGCCCGACACAAAGACAAAAGCTAAAACATGTAGCATGTGGTTGGGATTTTACTCTTTTTCTTACTGGTGAGAAAAATAATTATATATTTATTATCAAAAATGTACAATGAGAAGAATGTAGGACAACTCTAAGCTTGGATTTCACATAGACAGTTGAAGTCTATTTCTATGATCAAGGAAAATCTGTTAATCTATATAGAAGTTACATTCACACAACTGCTTTTCAAATATCATTATAGACTGTGGTCAAATACTGGCATGTGGCTCCAACTCTTTTGGACAACTGGGAGTTGGTGCATCGACTGCACATGCTGCACAACTGTTAGTTGTAGAGGTGAGCACAGAACAGACTCTTTTCTCTCTGTATTGTTACAGTATGTCAGAACACTCGCAGACTTGTTCAATTTTGTGTTTTTCTTTCCTTAGGGTCTGAAGAAACCAGTTGTCAGTGTAGCAGCAGGTCTGAGACACTCACTTGCAGTGACAGGTGATGACACTAAGCTTTCATTTGTTGCTGTTGTTCGGTTGTCGCTGTATGTATTCTGTTGTCAGTCTGTGAAACCTTGTTTTGTGCATTTGGTCTTTAGACTGTGGTCAGGTGTATCAATGGGGATCAGGTCTTTTTAGATCACAGTGTCCACCCCCTGTCCCATCACACCTAAGCTCTAAAGTGCCCTGTTTGGTGCCAGGTAGGGACTGCACTGTGTCAGATCCTATTGTTGTTTCGTTAGACTGAAGATTTATTTATCTTCGTTGATTCAATCAATTCTATCTTTCAGATCTGGATCAGAAAACACCACGTATGGTTGCAGCAGGATCAGCACACTGTGTGTATCTCTCTGGTAAGACATTCACCAGAGAAAATAGCTTCAAACTTGCTCCACATAGACGTACATTTGTTTTTTTTATTTTATTAAATTATTGTTGGTTGTATTTATTATGAATTAATTATCATGGTAGGTTATTGTAGATGTAAATTCCTGAGGGTAAGCTTTCTAATATCCTTATATGTTCAACATAGTTTTTATCTGGACATAAAAACAGTGAGATCTAAATAAAAAAATATAATTATTTCCCATTTTCTGTCATGCTTTTGAGTCCTGTTGCTCTCATGTACTTCTGTTCACCTTTTGTAGACAATGGTGATTTGTTTCTGTGGGGAAGCAACAGGTTCGGGCAGTTGACTACCACTGAGGCCTTCCACTCTTCACCAATCCTTCTGAAACGCTCACTTTTTAAAGGAGAGAAAGTTCAAAGTGTTTGGAGTGGCTGGACTCACATCGTAGCTCAAACAGGTGAGATGCCGATACATAAACTGTGCAGGTTTATTATGGACTTAATAATGTTCACACGTGATGTGATATGATACATTTAAAACAATCAACTGAGTGAAATGAGGGCTCACTATATTCTGTAATCTAACCCTTGTTTTACTACCATTACTACCAAAATCACCAACTTTGAAGACAGTTTTCTGATTGGTGCCAATTTGTTTCAGAGAATGGGAGAGTGTTTACATGGGGACGAGGAGATTATGGACAGCTGGGCAGACCAACATCAAACAGTCAGGAAACAGAGCAGCAGAAGGGAGGGGAACACCGGGAGGGTTTCTTGCCTTCAGAAGTTGAAACCCTATTTGGTGCAACGCAGGTAAAAACATCAGCAGTGAGAGAACAGTATTGATTAAAGACAGAGATTGATGCATACAGACTGTACTTCTTTTCACTTATAACTATTTGGTTTCTGGAATTACTTTGATAGATAAAAATTCTAAATTCCAATATGTTTTAGTCTTTTCACTTATAACTGACTATTTAGTTTCTGGAATTACTTTGATATATAAAAATTCTAAATTCCAATATGTTTGTCATTCGAAAAGCAGCTCAGAGGACAATAAAGTGTGGACACCCCTGCTTTAGATATTATTCAAATTGAAATTTGTGCTCCATTGAATATATTCAATCGTCCAGTAGAGGGCAGCAGATAACCACACAATTGATAATGTGGCGGAGCCCAATAAGAAACCCAGGAACACAGGTTGGTCCTTAAACCTGGTTGCATAACATCAATCCTGCAGAGGACAAACACACACATGCGGAGTGCGACACAGAGAGCCATAATCTCATCCTCGGGTCAGAACCTCTTTTAATAACAGAAGCCCGGGGTCTTTTCCCCATAAGAACAATCATGGCACAGCATCATGGGATTGCAGCAGTTAACCTGGGCTCTGAATTGGAGCTTTATGTCCGTCAATTGTTTTCAGTTAAGTGCATGTCAGGGACAGACAAGGGCGAACCCTGCATCATACCTGCACTCTGCATCCATCACTGCTGCAGTTCAAAATGACTGCATGTCAGGGAGCACAATCACGGTGTGTGTGCTAAGATAAAAGCTGATTGGATTATGAATCTTGGTTACGACACACTGCCATGTCTGTATGTGTCTTTAGTGAAGCCTGTTAACGTCACTGATGTGAAAATACTTCACTCTGTCAAGGTTTCTGGAGTCACTGGGCGTTTCCTGTTGTAAAATGGTTTGATTGGTAAAGTGAATCATCCTGATGCAGCAACAAGAGCTCTGGGTTGAACAAGCCAACCTTTAGGATTGTGAATTAAAAATCTTCATTTATATTGTCATTGTGAATAATTTCCTCTTTTTAGGAGTTTATAAAATGCTATATATTCCTGCACTGACCTTTACTTTGAAAATTGGAGTTACTTTGAAATTAAAGTTATGTTTTACCTTGACGTCTGTTAAAAATACTATGATTAAAAAAATACAGTACACAAGATAGTAAAAGCACAAGCTTCTCTATGACATCAATTTATAAAGTTAGTTTATACTGAAAAAAAACCCCAGTTATATATCACCTTTTATTGTTGTAATTCCTTTAACACTGTATGGCGACCTTGAGTGTCTGGAAAGGCGCCTTTAAATAAAATGTATTATTATTATTATTACTTTTTAACCAATTGATAGATTGAAACAATAAGTCTCTAAGGGCAGCTGATGCCTCTGATTTATTTTTGTCTTTATATTTGTATATTTTACTCTATTATGCCATTTTTATAGTTTAGTTTACTCACACTCAAGTATATATTATCTAAGAAGCTTTTAACCTCTTAATTTCTCCACAGGTCGCATGTGGCTCTGAACACAACCTGGCCATTGTAGGTGAGTTTAATTCCAGCTTCCCTTATTTATCTGAGTCTGCAGAAAAAAACACTTTCTGTTTCCTACTGAGTCCGCAGATAAAAACACTTTCTGTTTACTACAAACAGTCACTGGTCTATTTATAAACTTGGCTGGGTTTTTACTTTTTTCAGGTGTTCTAAATTGGTGGGACTCCTCAGGTTTTTTTTGCATAGTACGCAGGAATCCTGCCACTGCGCCACCCTCTGTCACCTAAAAATATTGCAAGGGGCTCACACATCTAGTATGATTTTCTAACCTAGTTTTCTCATCTCATATCAAGTCACACAAAGGATACACAGTGTGACGGATCTGTTCCTATTAAATCCTGAACTGGACCAAAGGGTTTGAAAGTGAGCCGTTTGATGAATTAAAGTTTACCGTGAGATGGGTTTTTTTCAGTAATTGTCCTTCAGGTAATGCAGCAGAGCATTTCTGAGGTCATCTCTATGCTCTGTGGCCTTTGCATCAGGAAGTAATTACAGCACTGATACATGGAGGCCTATGGGGAAAGTAATTATCCGAAGCGCTCCATAAAAGAGCTAAAATACACACACACAGATAGAGGTAAGGTGTTTTATAGTAAGTTATTTCAAGTACAACCATCGATTTATCAGCCAAGCATACAGCACGAAAACAACAATAACACACCACCTTTACATATACTGTAGCTAACATTCAGTCAGGTTAGAATCTGATATTCTGATACCATGTATGTTTTTATTAGTACAAACCACTGTATGAGTTGCTGCCACCTAGTGACTGGAGGCTTGTTTATCACGTAAGTATTGTGGCAGTACATTGGCCCCTCCCACATTGCAGTTAATGTGACCCAATGTGAAAAATTTATCAGATTAAGTCGGTATATTTTTGCATTCTGAATAAAACTCTCACAAAGTTGGAATTCTGTTGAAAATTTGTGAAACACCGGGGAGTGAAAGGTGAAGGAGGAGGAACACATTCATTTATCGCATATTCAATCGCATTAAAAGCCCACCCGATCACCGCCCCCTTGTGGGGAAGCGATGGTGTGCCATTAGGATCTATTCTAAAAACGTATTCCAAATAGATCGCAACCCACTATTTGAAAAGCTTTACTGTATTTTGCTCCTTTGGATTATATTCTTATCTAAAATTGGTGAAATGAAAAAACTGGAGTCACTGCTTTACATCATTTAGCGTTTTAATTAGAAAAGCGTGGTAGTGGACTGTCCTTGACAGCTGTAATGCTGCTTTGCTCCGTCATACTATAGGCAGGGCAACAGTAGGATCACTCACAGCAACTTCCTGCCACTATTTTTTCCCTCCTCCTGTCTTAAAGGGTGGTGACAGGATCTATGAAATGGAAAGGACTGAAAGCAGAGACCTGAGTGCTGCTATTTCAGGTGTTGAAGTAGGTCAGGCAGAAAGAACTCGCTGCTCCTGGTACCTGTTTCCTTGCACCTTTGTACGTGAAGAGAATCTCTTCTTCTGTTTACAAACTGACTGTTGAATGTCCAAGAAGGAAAGGCCAAAAATATGTTTTTGTTCTCATATAGTGAACAACCAAATAACACAGATCCAGTGGCTGACTGCTCTGTGCTCTGTGCATCCACCTGTAGTGCAGCTTCTAGCAGGTTATTAACAATAATTATCTTGGCTTCTGAATTTGATATAAAAACATAGAATTTAGTCTTCAAGAAATATATATTTACCAGTTTTATGTCAGTGTTTCTCTCCTTTCTGATGCACGATATGGTGCAGGCACTTTGTTGCCATGGCAACAGCGATGTGCTTTACTTCACACAGTGAATTCATGAATTAAGCACAGGATCAAACTAACTGTGTTTCCACCTGGAAAAGGGAAGTATCTGGACAGATGAAGTTTGTTAGCACTTTTAACTTGTTTTTTTTTTAATGAATAGGCTTCCATCAATGGTCAGAGAGTGTAGTGGGAAACACATGCTGATGAAGGCAGAGCTGCATGGTGCTATATTTCATGGGCCCTATCTGGCAATCTGTCGCTGTGACATAAGCTGCTGGCATGATATCTCCGTCTGTGAACTGGCCAATACATATGTGTTTGTTGGCAAATCCACGACTTTGAGGAGAAAATAGAACCTCAGCACAGAGGAGGACACAGAAGGCTGTGGGTGACACAAAAGGGGAAGAAATGGCACTGAAGACACACAACTGCAGGATGAGGAAGGGCTGAAGAAGTGTTACCCTTGAGAAAGCAAACTGGCTTCTGTTGCCATGGCAATGGAGCTGATTAGGTAACTATGTTGCCATGACACGTGTCTCCTTGGTGATGCAGAACTGACCACACCCACCAACAAGCTCACCAGCTGTGAAGAGCAGGGAGGCTTTGGTACTGAGGAAGCGTCAGCGATGGGAATATACTGTGATTCAGTCTCATTATGGACATTTGTCCCCAGTGATGGGACAACAAGACAGTTCTCTAAATCTAAATGATTGATGGACATTTTAATATCAAGACAGTTTCATGTTCAGGTCAGGTTCAGATCAGGTGTACGTACAGGAAATGAAGACCAAAGAACCAGAAAAGGCAGAGAGAGAGTTTGTAATCTTTACTCTTGTTCTGTTGTTATTTTAGCTTTTTTTTTGGCATCCTTCTTCGTCCTCACCTTTCTTCTGTTGGCCTCACTGACTCTTGTCCTTTCTAGGAGGCCGTCTTTTCTCCTGGGGCTGGAACGAACACGGGATGTGCGGAGACGGCTCTCAGACGAACCTCACCCAGCCCAGGCTCATGCCTGGACTCAGACCTTGTCTTGTTGGCTGTGGAGCGGGACATTCTATAGCAGTGTGTGCTGCATTGACTGAACGATGATTGGAAAAAAAATCTGCTCTGGCTTCAACAATAGTGTTACAAGAGAAAGGAAAAACACAATGGCATTGTAAAATACAGATATTTTAGTAACTTTATGGGACTTTGTGAAAACACCCCACAGGTTGACTCTGATTTACTGTCTCGTTCACCTGAACGTTTACCTGTGCTGCCTTCGGGGTCAGGCTTTAAAAGCGGCTGTCATAATTACGCTTATGTAGCTGCTCAGAGGCCACGGACAGAGGCCATGATTTCTCCGACCACTCTGTCACTTTGATGGACGTGACATGGCTGCCATGTATGTGGGCGGGCCCATAGCTCCCGGTGGCCTCCCTAAACAAACGTTGTTATGGTCGATGTGAGGGATGGGCTGGACTCTTGCTACAGCTCCATCTTCCCACATCAGTAGGTTTATTGCTGTCATCTTCCGATGTCTGCAGGCCGTCAATCTCTGTACATCATAGTGAAGATCAGCTGATTTACCACCCACACATACAGGATACTTTTTCTTTACAGCCCGTCCCCCCCTTTATGGTCCTGTCAATCGGGGAGATATTCTTTGGTATCATTTCACTTTCATACTCTTATCTTCAATGACGCCTCTCGGGAAAAACTTGCACGCTGCACTTAACCCAGCCCACACATTTCCAGGCTGCGAGGCAGCAAATACTTTTGTTGTATGTATTGTTGTTGAGACATGAACAATATAGGTCAGAGAGTTGTCCTGAGGGTTGTGTTAGGAAGAGGTCCATGTTGCATTGACTTGGTAATGATATTTTGAGCACATATACACACAAAAACAAGTCTCGTACACCTGTCGTCTTTCACCTGAGACACAGGACAGTATCAGTGGTCCATTTTTGTACATAGCCCTTTATCACAGTATTAAGACTAAAAATGAAGAAAACACAAGTCAAAGACAGTTTGACTTAGAAACAATTTTCTATATTTTTTTCACCTTTCATTTTTATCTCCTAATTTCAACAACAACATTTTTCAAATTCATTTCAGTGACAGAAAACATCGTCTAGGTTAAATTATTGGTTTGTTATTTTACCACGGCCTTTTAATAAAAAACAAAAGAAATTCAACACTCGCTGAAAGTAATTATTTCTGTCTTTTTTTTTTATTTACGACTATTTATTTTACAAGCCTGCACTGTATAGGTCAAAAAAAGACACAAAAAATCCCTAAACAATGAACCAACCAAAACAATCAGTCAACACCTTATTGAGATACCTAACCACATATATGCACGGTGTTCCAAACACACACTCGGACCTGTCTCTTATACACATC
>JAFBJS010004251.1:299413-401282 GCA_016785265.1 Paraplagusia blochii
ATTAGTTGCCTTTTTGTTTTTGTCATTTAGGCTGCTGGTTATTTTTTTTGTTCGTTTTTTTTCTTTTTTTTTTTTTAATTCTGTGTTTTTTTTTCCCTACAATTATTAGCACACTGTACTTCCCTCTATTGGCAGATCCAGCTGGTCTGTACTTGACTGCACACGGGTCTCAGAAGTGTTGGCAGTGTTGAGTTGTTGTCTGGTAAAAAGTTGGTCCCGTTAACAAACTTTCCACACAGATAGTCGACCTGTGAAAACTGCTGTACTCTCCATGTGCTGATCTGTTTGTGTGCTCTTATTGAAACGTCTTTGTTTTTAGTCCTTTTTGTTTTTTTTATTAATATGTTTAATGACTAAATGAAATAAAATGAATGTTTTGTTTTCTTAGCCTTAACATTTGTTGCTATCGTATGGGTTTTACGTATTCCTGATATTCCTGGTAAGAAAAAAATTGCATAACAGAGGCACTTGTCCAGTATGAGGCATATGACATATTGGCAGTTATATAATAGTATAATCAATCGCATGTGTGCAGAAAAAAAAAATTAACTTCATTCAACATGATTGTCAATTAAAAAGGTATGACAGTATGATCAGTGTCTGAGCGTTGACTAGTGAAGTCTATGTTAAGAACAACGAGAACTACACATACATGTACAATCCTAACTTCTCAGGAGGTTGGTGAACTTGGTAAAGCACTTTAAACAATAAAATCTGTAATTTGGCTGTTTGGTGTGAGCTGAGAGGAGGTGTTTTCACTGAGAGAAATAATCATATATTCTTCAGGTGTTAATATGGGTGTCTCACTACGTAGCTGAAGTGTTTGTGCAGGTTCCCAAGGCAGCACCAATCATAACCTTTTTTCTTCAGTGAAAAACAAAACCTTGTAGGAACTTGTAACCTTTCCTTTTTTTCATCATATTACCAAATTACACATTTTAGTATTTAGGCTGTTTTATACAGTCCACCTACTTCTCTGACTCTTTTATCAACCTTAAGTCTTCTATATACTACTTACTTAGCACTTAACTTACAAAACCAATTTGTACCATAATACTACGTCTTAAATACTGCAGTACAAGGTAAAATCAGTTTTAACTATTAACCCTAAGCATATATATTTATATATATATATCTATATAATGTCTTTAGAATTCCTGACAACATTATAAATAATATTAAAAATTCACTGGTGCAAAACTGTGCAAAAATCTCTACTAAGTTGCAATCGTGACTTGGATAAAATGATCAGAGTCCAATTCTTCAGTCTGACTGACATGGCAGGTGGCAGTTGTTTGTTTGTTTGTTTGTTTGTTTTTGTCTGGAGGAGGTTAAAATCGGAGCAACATTTTTTTTTCTTTCAACAGAAGAAGCAGCAGCACACAGATATTGGATGATCACTGGAAAACATTGGTACACACAACTTCAGCGCACAAATAAAGCATATTTACAGCACTGGCACACACCAAATAGGCACACAAATTACAACACAGTAACCAGTCACAGATACTGAGCTATACTGTATAAGGCTTGACAACAAAACTTCCTCAGTGCTACATCTATGCTGAGTTTGTGATGTACAGGTTGTCACTGTCACACCCATATAAAAATACTAAGTAATACACACAACAATGCTACAGCACTATCAGGTGGGTGATGGGCCATTATGAGTCATACACATAGTGGTTGGTACACCATGGTTCATAACACAAACTGACTCTGTTGGTTGTCTGCGCCGCTGCTGTCGCTGGGTCTCTATAAAAATATAAAAAAAAGTAACAAAAATAAATTATTACACAAACTATGTAGAATGGTGGAAATGAAGGCGATGATGGAGAGCTCTGGAGTTGCAGGGAGAGATGACAAATGGCTCTAGCTTGGAGAGTAAAGAAAATGTGCTCCGTTAGTTCTGCATGGTAGACCTCATGGTTACCATGATCTTCCCATGCTTAGCCAAGGCACCAGACAACGATGTACTGTCTGTGGGCAGAGGTTGGACTCCGAGTCGGTTAATAAACATGCCAATCATGCTGCACGTTACGGGATTATATACGGTAGTTCAGTCAGTGTCATGCGTTTGTACACTTGGTGTCATGCTCTCACAGTCACCTTGTTTTTTTTTTTATTTGTCTTTACTTTGTTTTAACTGGTACTTTATTGCTGTCTTTGACCCGGACACAGTACGACAGAGGGTCAGACAGCGGTGGAGGGCAGTTGAATGTATGGATGTGCTGCTGAATAAAAACGGAGGCTAAACGCTCATTGTGTATAAAATTTATTTCATGCAATGACTTGTATTTACATATTTTATTTGAATACTTTTCTGTTGCATAAATGTAAAATACATGCATTTACCTTTCCCCAAGGAGACCCACATCCCAAACTATCGCTTGTTGGGTTTGTTTTTTGTTTTTTGTTTTTATTTTTTTTTACCCCATTTGAATTGCATGAGCATATAATTCACCTTAACCTCTTCACATTAAATCTTCACAACTTTGATTTTTTTGAATTTTTTTTCAAATATATAAACGTCCATTTATAACCACAAGAGACATGACTTGGAAAGGAAAAAAAAAAACTCTGCTCATTCAGAGAAAAACAAACGTGACTTGCTATACTTATGTCCTCTTCTCCGTCTTTTAGGTTGGTCGACATAGAATTTGTTAAAGTGCCCTGAAAAATTGTGCATAATATCGGGAGAGTATCAGTACATGTAACAGTAATATTAGTGAAGTTATAATCAATACGCATACATACTGTAATAACCTGGTCCCCTTAAGGTTTACGTTGTGCTTTTATTATACATTTCTGTTTCTTGAGATAGGGACAAAAATGTCAGGGATTTTTTTTATTTTTTTTTGCTCATCTTTAATGACACTGCTTAAAGTCAAATCTTAATAGTTTAGCAGTAAATCCTATCAGTTTTAGCCTACAGGGCCGTTCTACTGTGTTTGAGGATATGAGGGACGGTGCATAAAGTTACAAGGTGCACCTTTGCGAAATAAAGCTTTCATCACACTGTTATGAGCATGGTATGAGCGCGTTTTGGTGCTACACTGGGAGCTATATGCAATGATTAAATTTTGTTTTTGCCTCAACACATATTAAGGCACCGGAGTTTAATAATCAGTGAGTCTTGCCCTAATTTAAGCGTTGCAGCAGTCTGCAAATGGCTGCCAGTTGGCAACACTTTAAAAACTGGTCGCCACCAGTCAGTAGTAGTAGTAGTAGTAGTAGTAGGTTGTATAAAAAGTACTTATGCTCATAGCGGCATTGGTTGGCTTTAGGACAAATCCTTCAAGTGAAATCATGTCATCATTTTCTCAGCTGAAGACCCCAGTCAAGTATGTAAAATAAATATATGAATTTGGGGAAAGGCAAAGAATGGCAGCTACATAAAATCTCTGCTATGACTGAGTCTCTTTGTAAAGCTGTCTCAAAATGCATAACATGACAAAGCTTTAGCAGCTTCTCAAATGAAAAGGAAATCAAAAAAAAAAAGAGAGTCCTTTTTTTTCTTTAACGTGTACTGCTAGGCTTTAAGCTTCTGGTCGGATATAATTTCTCATGCAGTTCATGCAAATGAAAAAGAAAAACAGATTAAAGAAGTATATTCTGACATTGAATGATTTTTTTGTCACTAGTGTGATAGGAATTGTCATCATCTCCATATTGCATCGGACATCAGGAACATCACGGCAAAGTGTTTCTTAACGGCCACTCGGGGAAACATCTCTCATCTTTTTTTTTTGTTTGTTTTCTGGATCGCACTCATCTCAGAACGATAACGTCTCTCTACTTCACAACACACAAAGCACTTAAGAGGGTTTCCCTTAACAGCTGGCAGTTGCAACCTTTTGGATATGTTAAGAAGCCATGTCACTGTCAGTGTCCAGCGTGTTAGGCTGGTAGCAGGGGTTACATCTTATGAAAATTTCTTTCACAGAGTTGTAAAAAGCAGATGAGATCAGAGTTACTGGCAGAAAGAGTGAGATCAAAAGCAACAGAGCAACAGGCAATGAAGGAAACACAGGAAGAGAGTGTGTAGTTAGCCTGTGGTCAGAGTTACAACAGTGCTTTGTCTGCAACTGAGGTTGACCCATGCAGAGTGGCATGTGCCCATGTTTTCTAGTCTAGGATATGATGACACACCCAAGGAGAACACTTGGGAAGTACTTTGCACAGTTGAGATACAGTTTTCCAGAAAAATAATGAAAAAAAATAAACAAAATGAAGAAAGCAGGAGCAGAGGCAAGTGTAAAAGCAAAGTCTGACAGGAAGGAGAAGAAGAAGAAGAAGAAGAAGAAGGAGGAGGAGGAGGAGTGTGGATTGGCCTTCCAATGGCATTGTGTCTGCTACTCAACCATGCTACATAATGGATGGGATGGGAGAATGTGAGTGCTGCATTAGACAGGGTGGGCTGCAGGGCAGGGCGGACACTGAGGACACTCCAGAGGCATCCCCGCTCATGCCAGACATGCTGTTAAGGCTCCAAGGCTTTTCATAACCTTCAGTTGAAAAACAGAGAACGTTCTGAGTACACTGCAGCGCTGAATCCACGACAAGATACTGTATTTTGGTGTTCCTCACTGGTACTACTACACCTGTTGCTTTCTTGTTTTTGTCTCCAAACAAACAAAGTCAACACGGACTTAAGACAGATTAATTTTCTCCATGCATTGAGTGCTTTAGGAGTACAACAGCATGCACCGGGTGGTACTGGAATGGTTGGGAGTAAAACACTGTAACTAGATTTAAAAAAAAGGGAGGCACCTGAGGCGGGGAATGTGTTCTCAGCTACAGGTGGAACTGAACTCTGTTTTTGTGCTGAAATCACTGTTGGTGTGCTGTAGGCACACACGGCTGGACAGTTGTTGTTGTGATTTTCACAGGAATGTTGGTAAATTGACAAAGCCCTATTTCCAGGAAAGCAAGTGCACTTGGAAACTTGATTGTTTTTTGTTTTTTTTGAAACATACAATTTTGTAAAGCCCTGCATTACGGCATGGGCATCCCAGTCCACAACTGGTCATAAAATAGGACATGCTAAGTCAAGAGCGGAGAGATATAGTATTCAACATGTAAAAGTCACGTATAGAGCATTATTGCCAAATTGCTAAAAGCCTTTATTACGTCAGAATTTGGGAAATACAGGCGTTGCAGGGCAAATGCAGAAGAAGGATAGCATAAATAGATTAATTTGGACAAGCTTTGCAGGATGTGTTAAAAAGCTTAACGGGCCACATCTGGCCCCTGGGCCTTAGTTTGCCCATGCCTACCTATCATGTTACATATCATGTCCATGCTTTGTTTAGTTTGTTAAAAAAAATCATTCAACCTTAACTTAAAAACCAAATCTGCCCTCTGTATTTAACCGATCGCCAACGTGAACAGTGGGCAGTTTTGAGCGTCCAGAGAGCTGTGAGTGGGGACGATGCCCTGCTCAGTGGACCACAGCAGTAACTTGGCAGTAGGGGGATTCAAACCGGGGGGCCTTGCAGGCCAAAGCCTGTTTCCTTAACCGCTAGGCCACAGACAGTTTGACCATAGACTGGCAGATAATCACATATGGTTACTTCTTTGACCTTAATTTTTCTACAGGAAAAAAAAGGGTTAAAAAGATTTCACTTTTTTCCTTATTTTGCTCGTGTACGAACGGAACAGAAAGTCTTTGAAACAGTGTTGTGGGTATGGACTTCTAATAGCTTTTATGATGTCACTTCTTTGGGCAGGCAGAAGTATTACGATAATACAGTTAAATAATTTAATTCAGACAAGATTGGCGGGCCGCATCTGGCCCCCGGACCATAGTTTGCACCACGCTCGCTCTACAGTATTTCCATAAGTGCACTGGGTTTTCTGGGAATGATGTTTGTAGATGATTATAAAAAGCTTAACCCTGTAAAAATCCCAGAGGGAGAATTTTTTTTTTTCCCCCTTTTTTCAAAGATAACACTCGACCAATCAGCTGACTGTGTTCGTGTTGTCCTCCTCCACCATCCTGATAGCACCCATCAGCAAGACACTTCATGCACCATTATGGTCAAGAGCGATGTACTCATAAAGTCAACATCCCATATAGTATTTCTAATTAAAACACATAGATACATAACATGATATACACACAAGTAGCACAGAAATACTCCCTCGGGCCTAGTGTGTAGGACAGAACATTCTAGATCATATAAATCTCAAAAATAGCTTTCTTACTGGTAAATAAATAAATAGCGGTTTTACATTATGCATGGTATCAAAAAATATATATTATGTAGATGTGAACAGTTATTATGGACTTTCCTAGTGATTGTGCTTGGCCTTGACAAATGTTACTGTGGTGTCAACTATGTACAATTCCCCAGATACGTCATGGAGGTGAAGCATTTGCTGTTGTTCTGTGCCTACATGTGTTGTGTAGTCCTACCTGTGTGTGCGTCTACGGTACGTGAGTGTGTGTAGACTGGTGTGAGACTAATGTGTAACACACTCCGTAGAGAGGGATGCTCAGTGTTTTGATGGGGCCTGTGATTGGCTGTTACTGTACGTACCCCTCCTCACTCTCCCCCCTGTGTGGTTAGGGCGTTCGGCAGTGGTGACCAGGAAGCAGGGTCGTTCTCTCTCACTGGGGCTGAAGATTTCCTCCGGAGATATTGCCTGGTCTATATGCGGACAGTCTTCGTTGGCCAGAGCGGCGTTAGCGGCCTCGCCATTCAGCTTGGAGTCTTAGAAATATTGAAAAATAATTATATTTCAATCTGACATTTCGTAATTTATTATATATATCATATGTTTTGAACAGCAATTCCCTACATGCATGATAAAAATAATACCAATAAGAAGAACTTGATGCTGTAGTATTGAGTTACAGTTGTTCCAGTTTTGTTTTGAATATTGAGTAAAGATAACATCGTACCTTGTTGAAAAGCAGCCCCAAACCTTTACAGAAACACCCTCATCTCCAACTAAAGATTCCAAACATTTTTTTTCCACCTATCTCTTGCTGCCATCACCTCACATGCAAAAACTGTCTAGGATTAAGTTACACCTTAAAACATTTATGTGGAAGTGTCTTCCACAGCCGACAGTAAAAACATGCCATATATATTTCAGGTTGGTCTAACGCTCCCATCGTAAAATCTTTGTTGCTCCGTAAGGACTGGGTTTGATTACAGTAAGTTCTAGTAGTTTTTAAATGAGAGCTCTTGGTCTCTTGGTCTGGGAATTGAAAGAATCTTAAAGGAAGCATTAATGCATAACCTAGAAATGTAATATCCCATTTCAATAACACAACAGGTTACTCCCAAAGACGCCGGGCACATTTAAGAACTCAATGATAAAAACCTCTACCAGCTCAGGTGCAAAAAAAAAAAAAAAAAACTAGCTATGGAGAGAATGATTGATCAAGTTCTCATCGATTCCAGATGGACGGACAAATGGATGGATAGATAGATAGATAGATAGATAGATAGATAGATACATAGATACATAGATGGACAGACAGATGGACAACAAGATAGATAAATAGACAGAGAGACAGACAGATGGATAGATAAATAGATACGTAAAAAGAAAGAAAAACACTGATAATCTGTAATTTAAGAATTAATAATTATTAATTAAAAAAAGGCGATTTTACATGTATCTCACAGATGTAACCAAAGGATTGATCAGTGTATACATATCATACAACAGTCTCATTCTTATCTCTTACACTATTTCTCAGCAGATACAGCATCAGATGTCAATATATCTGAACACCAAAGCTTTCACTAGAACTTGAGAGAAAGATGAGACCAAAGTGTCGGTTTACATCGTCTCATCTTCTCTTAGACATGTTATGTAATAAGTTGAAAATCAATAGTGAGATTACTCATATCTGACTCAGAATGTAGTATTCTACAATCAAAACTATTTCCAACGTCCCGTCGTAGTAGTTTTTGTACTGTTTCATATTATCGATACAATAAAAACACGGATTATGTTGGTTTCTTACCTTGGAACTTTATCTCGAAAACCTCGTCATGGGCGATGGGGCTCTGGTGTTGGGAGCTGATGCTGTGTTTACAGAAGTTGGGAGAACCTGGATGAGGAGCCCGTGGGATATGCCTGCCCTTTTTCTTTGGTAGTTTCTGTTTTGCCATGGCCAGAGAGTAATACATTCCAAAGTTGTTGACAATGACAGGGACCGGCATGGCGATGGTGAGCACGCCGGCCAGGGCACACAGCGCTCCGACCAGCATTCCAGAAGTCGTCTGAGGGTACATGTCTCCGTAGCCCAGGGTCGTCATGGTCACCACTGCCCACCAGAATCCAATCGGGATGTTTTTGAAGTGTGTGTGGTCGCTGGCTCGAGGATCGTTGGGGTTGGCTCCTATCCGTTCGGCGTAGTAGATCATAGTCGCAAATATGAGGACACCCAGAGCGAGGAAGATGATGAGGAGAAGGAACTCGTTGGTACTGGCTCTCAACGTGTGGCCCAACACCCGCAGTCCTACGAAGTGACGTGTCAGTTTGAAGATACGCAGGATCCGGACGAAGCGGACGACTCTCAGGAATCCCAGCACGTCCTTAGCTGCCTTAGAGGAGAGGCCGCTCAGACCCACCTCCAGGTAGAAGGGCAGGATGGCCACAAAGTCGATGATGTTGAGGGCGTTCCGAATGAAGTCGAACTTATTTGGACAGAAAGTTATTCGCATCAGGAACTCAAAAGTGAACCACACCACACACACGCCCTCTATGTAGGTGAGGTAGGCAGCAGTCTCAGTCTCCTGATAGATGTGCTCCACTGTGATGTTGTCCACCCTCTCTAACTCGGTGCGGTTGATGATGGGGTTGAAGGCCTCATGGGTCTCCAGACAGAAGGTGGTGATGGACACCAGGATGAAGAACAGTGAGGCCAGAGCTATCCACTGAGCAGAGGACGTTCATGAAAGTGGGATGCAGTAAAAAAAAGGACCAGTGGGGGAGGAGAAGAGGGTTAGAGGAGACAGGGAGAAGGACGGAGAGGATAATGAGCAGAGTATTACATGCAAATAATCAAGCTGGATTGCTCAGCAACCATTCTCAGCACGACATAAACCAATTTAATCTATAACAATGCCAAGTGCCTTGACAGTGACAATGGCATTGACACCCTCTGCACCCCCGCCTTCCTGTTCTCTCTCTCTCTATATATATATATATACGTCTTCATTCATTGTAAAAGGAACAATCAATGTTCTTCTCTTTCCCATCTCTGCGCTGTATCTCAAGGTCATAGCATTTTCAAGGGCATGCTCCACCCTGAATTACAAGGAGCCAGCAGCAGTGGCGTTGGGGACATTAGTGTCACCCCCTCCACCTCACCCCCCCCATGACTAAATTTAGCTTAGGTTCTTCCCTTCAGCAGCAACAGCGGCAGCAGCAACAACGGTACAGTAGGTTTTTCCAACACAAGGTCACTTCCCTTATAGGATCAACTCCTGGGAATGGCCTGAGCCCGAACAGCTCACAGACATGATGACAGAATTTTATGAGGAACCTATATTTCCCATAAGGACGAAGGAATACTTTAGCCTGCAGCATGTATTGACTGCATGATCATATTTCATCACATTTAGGTTCAGATATTTCTGGTTCATACTACATGAGTGTAACAGATACAGTATCCTCTCCTGGGTATTTGTTGCTTCTCTTTTCTTGTCTTTTTTTCCCTCCACTCTGATCACTGTCCAATTACAGTTTGGGTTTTACCGTAGATCAAACGCACCTTGAACAGCAGTGGATTCTGTTTGTTGGACGGAAAAACAGATAAGTGAATATCAACTGGAAACTACAGTATTTGAAAAAAAAAAAAAAAAAGTTTGTACATGCGTGAAAGTCTTTATGGCTGTGAATGGGCTCTGTAGTGCCTCTCACACTAATGCATAGCATTGTTAAGTGGCTGGGAGGAGTAATGGTATTAGAAAGGAGGTAAGTGAGCTGGCTATCTGTCGACATGGTCAAGTCCTCTACATATATATATATATATATATATATATATATATATATATATAGTCCTATATAAGTCCTATATAAATATATATTATATATATATGGGTATGTATGAATGTAATTATATTTTTTTCAGTTTCTTCCAACTGATTCAGGGACATTCAGCATCTCGGTATCTGTGTATCTGTGGTACTATGTCAGGTCCATTCACAGTGTGTCATGGAGGCAGGCGTTGAGATGAGATGGAAAACAGACCTCACCCCAGCATCTCATCACTGCCAATTCATTGCATTGTGCTGAGGAAATCACTGCTGCTTTTCAGCGTCTCTGCCTCCCGTTCATGTGAGCGTAATGAACCAGGAGGGAAATTGTCTCAGCAGTAACCGCAGCCTTACAGTATGAGCAGCAGAAGAACCCACATCGCCACACTATAGGATTATGTGTGTATAGCTGTTCATTGAATTCTTATATTTGTCTTTGAATTAACTCATATGCACCCACTATAGTCTCTTTTGGACTAATGTAAATTCTGGTCATTCTTTTTATTCTATGCTCTGTATCGTATCCAAGAATGCAGTCTTTTCATTTCCTGTTGAATATAATTTTCTAATATCAAACTATCCTACGTCTAAATACACAATTCCACAGCTGTACAATTTCAAGACATCAAATTTAGTTGAATTGAAAACAGTGTAACAACAGGATAAATGATTGATCCAGCTCTCCATCAACCCCAAAACCATTGTCTTCAAGGCTCATCTTCTAGTCCTGTGCTTTAGTGTTGTGTTGTGATGATCTTAAAGAACAACAAAGAACGTTGTTTGTCCACAAAACTGAAGTAAACGTTGCAGAAACCTATGATGAGCTGTAATTCCAGTAAATTTAACAAAACCCAGGCAGATTCTATCAGATGATAGGATGAGATTTTCATTACCAGAGATGAAATCAATCGCACCCATATCATGTATTTCTGCAGGATGACTGATATTATGGGACATCCCTAGTGACAGGTTCACCTGGAAAGTATCAATCTTTAATCTACAATATGATTCCTGCAGTTTGACCGTGGCCTTGTTAAAAATGATTTGTTCTGTGCTTCTAACACACTTGGTTCCTCTGCAACACTGAGTGGTTTCAACTGTATCCACTGTGAATAGTATGTAATTAACTCTGAGACTCAGGTCTAATTAATCTTTCCTGTCAGACTTGGGAGAGTTCTGTCAATCCTCAATCAACTGTTAACTTCCAGTTGTTAATTCGAGGACAGGACAGTGAGGTTTTTTTTTTTATTATTTAACTTCAGAAACACGCTGCACGAGAAACATTAAATCCAAATGAAGAAGTAAACGTTGGTTGAATCCCTTCCACTAATTCTGTAACACTAAAGAAATGTCAATACAGTTGACACTGGACAGATACAGCCAGGCGAGTAATTACACCAATCAGGCTGAAGCTGTCAAAGCACAGTGCAGCTCACTGGCTGTTGTGGAGACAGGAAAATTCAAAAGGTGTAAAGTTGTTTCATTGTCACCACGGAGAGGTGTCGTTGTCCGGATGGAAATATGCCTAAACATGGACCAATATTCTCAAATCCTAACAGCCGTCAATGTTTTATCTGGAGGTGTGCCACGAGTCCTGCTGCTGCTAAAGATCCAGTTTCCTAATTTGCAGCTGACCTACTTAGCCCAGTCTGGCCAGGACTGATCTTCTGTCCTAGAAATATAACTCTGAAGAGCTGTGATGATGCCAATGGATTTTCTACCTTCTTCCGGTTGAAATGGATCATGTCCCTGTGAGCAGGGCTGGATTAACGCAATCTGAGGCCTGGGGCTGATTAGCAGGATAAGGTTCTTCAGATCGCATCCCGATCACGGCAGCTGAACTGTCACAAATGCCTTCAAAAGTCAAACTTTTTTTTCTTTATTTTCACTGTGTGTCAACATAAATTGTGGGTGCCGCTGTTCTGAAGTATTTTCCTACCCATAGCAAAAATTTACACCCATATCTGTTGCCTACTAGCAATAATATTTTCCTACCCTCTGTTTTAAAGGTGGTAGCATATTTTCATAAATGTTAAACAACCATAATATAATAATACTCTTTTTTGGTGGTAGCACATTTTTATAGACGTTAAACCAGCATAAAAGAAAGGGTAGGTAGATATTATAGGTTTTTGAAGAAGAGCAAAATAGGCACAAGTAGACCACTTCCACTTATTTTAATCACTTGATCTCGGCAAGCTGAGGCCCCCCTGGTGGCGAGGCCTGGGGCTGCAGCCCCTTTAGCCCATTGTGTTAATATGGCCCAGCCTGTGAGTGATTCTGATGGATGAAGTTTCATTAATGTATTTAGTAGCTGCAGGTTCTGGGCTTAAAATCTCCCTGTCCTTAAATCCTAGGTTGAGTTGTATAAGGAAGGGCATTGTAAAAACGTGGACATTTAAAAGTAAGTAGCTAATAGTTATAGTGTCCAAAATTGTCCAAACACTTAAATTTTGTCCCCAAAACTGAGTTCAACGTCCCAGATCTCTATGTGTGATTCCAGAAAATGAAGCAAAACCAGGGCAGTGTGTTATCAGAATTTCATTATCGGAGGAAAAACAAATATTGATCTGACTAATATCACATAATTATACAAATATCAGCTAACCAATGTTATCAGACATTCTTAGCATTTAGTTAACGATGGACAATAGCAGTCTGTAATCCCAGGATTAGCACATTTGTCCACTGTTTGCCTCTTTAGTCTGACCAGGACTGTTCTTCCGTTCTAGAAATATCACTCTGAGGAGCTGCGATGGTCTGAATGGATTTTTTTCTACCTTCTTCTGGTTGAAATGGATCATGTACCTGTGAGTGATTCTGATGGATGAGGTCTTTGGTTGTTATTCTCCCTCTCTCCTTCTCCTCCTCCCCCTCCCTCTCCCTCTCATGCTCTCTACATGTGCAGTCACATTGAAGCCCCTCAGAGAGTAATTTGAAGGTCATTAAAAGCCTCTCTTATACATCAGTCATGTCATTGTCCCACCACAGAGCGACAGATGACCACTAATGCAGAGTATATCCACGTCCCTACAGCTGATGGTGTCAAACCTATTGAACCAAAAAAGGAGATGATTTTTTTGTCGGAACATTCAATACAACATAAGTAGATTATCCTTCTTCTTATTTTCATTTTCCTGTTTTCCATCTCCTCCTGTCCTCTGTATTTTCTTCTCTGACTCCAACTACCTCCATGTCCTCCCTCACTGCATCCATCAATCTCCTCTTTGTCTCCTACCTGGTAGCTTCATCTCTAGGATCATTCATCTACCAATGTACCAGATGTCCAAACCATCTCAATTTGGCTTCTCTAGCTTTTTCTCCAAACCTTTCTGTCTGTGTTGTCCCTCTAATGACCCGTTCCTTGGCCTCCAGGGGGCATTTATGTTAATAGCAACTTACCCTTGCATATTTAGAAGAGTAAGGGTCTTCAAACAGGGCCCACACATGTTTCTGCCACCGGCTCCACAGGCTCTTCCTGTTGTCAACAGTGTCTGCCTGCGCCAGCCTCCGTGTCATTTCATCCACATCATCCTCAGCGTGCTCCAGCTCCGGCTCAGCATCATCGTTCCCCAGGTCTAATAGTCCTCCCCCGCCGAAACTATCAAGGGCCTCCTCTGCCTCCCGGTGCTGGCGATATGTCATCCAGCAGCACGGCTCCACGTCTGTCTCATCGATGCCCCAGAAGGCCAGTTCCTCCTCGTAGAGGGGCCCGCAGACATCTGCCGGGCAGTGCAGTTTACCTGTCCTGTAGTAGTTAAGGATATGTGAGAACACGCCAGGGTGGCGGTCAAAGAAGTATTCGTCGATCTTGGCATCGTAGTCGAAGTGGTTCGGGGCATCAGGCTCGGCCAACCAGGACAAGCGTGTGCCAGGTACGGTGCGCAGCGTGCTGCGGTATGTCTGATGTCTGATCCCTCCCACGTTTATCACAATGCGATCCGTGTCGTCGCTCAGGCCCATCTCGTCCCTTAGGCATTTCTCCTATCAGTTTCCTTCATCTCAAAGCTTTGGACACGCTGTGCGAGATGCAACATGTACAGCAGTGATGAGACTCTGAGAAACAGGTTAAAACAGAGACAGAGAGACAGAGAGACAGAGAGACAGAGAGACAGAGAGACAGAGAGGAGAAGGAGCGCGAGAAGCGACTCCGTACCTTCTGACCACAGTGACACAGATCGGGGGTCTCTTCTACATCCTCTCCCGGCCCCGTGTTTTTCTGCACGCACCTGTCATGCAACTGGAGGATCACCAATGGTTGGAGCTGCGGGAGCCTCCGCAGGAGCTCTGAGAATCCGAATCCAAAATGCTCGCAGCCAATGGCATCACATTAGAGATGGACGTCACATCATCCTTGTGCCCAAGATGTCGAGATAGAAAGGGGACAAAAGCCCCCAGCTGTGGGTTCGATCCAGCTGTTTAGACTCCCGGGGGGGTGAGGGTCGGGGGTTGGTTCCCTCTGACCAGAGCTTGGTTGACTTTCCCTGCAAGGTGACTGCGGTGGTGCTGAGCGGACAGCGCCTGTCCGACTGACGGAGGCTCGAGTCCCTCCTCTGTTGCTGCCCACAGACTCACCTCCTTCACACCGACGCACAGACAGACTGACAACACGGCAGGTCTTTGTCTCAGCTCACTGATCCTCCTCCTCCTCCTCCTCCTCCTCCTTCTCCTCTTTCTGCTTCTCCTCACACACTTTCCCTTTCTGTCATCAATACCATGCGCTGCCGAGAGACAAAAAGCATCCACCGATCTGCAGGGAGATCTTTCTTTGATATTCCTCTCTCAGGAGAAGGAGGAAGATTAGGGGGGAAAACGCCCAAATTGTCTGTTATTCACGGCAGAGTCATCTTCCTCTCTCGCGGCGGACGGAGCATGCTCAGTGTGCAGTGCAGGAGCGTGCGTTTGTTGCAGAAAGCGCTGTCAACTTCTCCAATTAGGGCTGTTGAAATTGCCATCGCTCTCGTTTAACGTCGCAGTTCGGGGGATGGGGGGGGGGGGGGGGGGGGGGGGGGGGGGGGGGGGGGGGGGGGGGGGGGGGGGGGGGGGGGGGGGGGGGGGGGGGGTGTTGTGTTGATGCACAGCTCGCGGCCGGACACGGTGTGACCCTGGGGCTGCAGGAACGCCCATTAGATCAACAACGGGCAGATCATGGAGCTTCTTACAGCGCCGTAATTTACGGCCGCACTCTCAGTCGGCAGGCTGCAGAAAGCGCTGTCAACTTCTCCAATTAGGGCTGTTGAAATTGCCATCGCTCTCGTTTAACGTCGCAGTTCGGGGGATGGTGAGAGCGCGGGGGGTGGGGGGTGCTCTTAGGGTGGTGGGGTGGGTGGTGGGTGGGGGGTGTTGTGTTGATGCACAGCTCGCGGCCGGACACGGTGTGACCCTGGGGCTGCAGGAACGCCCATTAGATCAACAACGGGCAGATCATGGAGCTTCTTACAGCGCCGTAATTTACGGCCGCACTCTCAGTCGGCAGGCTGCTGGCTGCAACTGTGAGTGTGTGCGTACCCGTGTCCGTGCGCGTCTAAGCAAAGTGATGGGAGACACTATTTATCACTTGTTTGCAGGACTAAGTGTGCTCCACTTGATGTATAGGTTGCGATAATAATAGTGTAAAAGTCCACCAGGCCTTACCTTGTGTTAAGGGGGGCCAGCAGAGGGCGTCGGTGCTCACAGCGGACACATAATAAACAACCTAATTGGTTCTCTACCTTCAGAGCTGCGGTCTGCAATTATAGCAGTGGGTGAACATCTCTACAGGATGGCTGCATGGACGGTAGAAAATGAGAAATGGAAAAGGAATTAACGGCCAAGTAATGGAAGTTGTGACGTCATCAACCCAAACTCCTTTGTTTTGACTTTTGACTTCCTTTTCCACAGGAAATATTGTCTTAGTCAGACAAGATCCCCTTCCATCTCAGTGGCATATCAACTTCTGGAGACATAGAGGAGGACATGGAGGAGGACATGGAGCCTCCTCTCTGTGGGCTGGTCCTGGTCTCGGTTTTCACTCCTGATTATAAAGGAGGAGCTTCCAGGGTCTGAGCTCTGATGCCTCCACTGACTTGAACAGAGGCAACTGGCACAGACTGGGATCCTGGACGCTGGACGGAGCTGACAGAGTTTGTTTTGAGGGAAACAGACAGAACAGACAACACCGGCAACATGGTTGTGGCAGGCTGCACCAGATGTATAAAATACATGTTATTCTTCTTTAACTTTATTTTCTGGGTGAGTTCAGATGTTTTTCTTTGACTTTATGACCTTATGACTTGTTGAGGGCGGTCGTATTTTTGACAACTCAGCCGAAGTATATGGTATTAGAGTAGATTGTGTAGCATCACTGTTTCCTGTAATGGTCAGAGATAAAGATGACTTTCCTGCACAGTTCTGTGTAAAACTGGTGAGCTGTTAGCAGTGAGGACCTCCTCCCCCGGCCCCCAGTGTATAATAAACTTTTTCCAAGCAGAGTTAAATTGCTTTTCTGCTGCATGTACAGTAATTGTGTATAAAGGACTAATAACTTTCTCCTGCAGGTGAATATCAGCACTTTTAGGATTTTGTTTTTCTTCGAACCAAACTTTTAAACTACATTTACTATGAACATGTTCTTAGTGCTAATGTCAGTGTAACACGGAGTTACTGACGTAGGTCAGTAGGACTTTATGTATCTCTTTTCATTTTTTTGCACTATTTCTTCTCATTTCAACTTATTGTGAGTAAGTCCTTGGCTCTAACATGTTGTTTCATGGCCACGCAGGACTAACAAGGGTTGATCAGTAATATTTTGTTTCTGTTCTGGGTCATTTTAGACGAGAACTTTTATTTTCTGCGTGAACAGAGCTCAGAGTCACCATCTCCTGAGCTTTTGATTGAGTGTTTCCTCTGGTGTTGCGGCTCCGAGCCTTTCGGTTCAAAAACCTCTCTTCCTCATTTTGCTATTTTTCATGTCAAGGATTCAGTTTCCTGCTTGTGGAGAACAATGGAATTCAGCCATTGTACTAGGCATGCTACTATACATAAACAGGGCTTGAAGAAGCAGGGCGTCAACACGCAACATACCACAATGGATGTGATTATTCGTGATTCATTGTCGCTCAGTTGATTTTTTTCTTTATTCTGTTCGGTGTTTAAGAATCGGGGGGTGAAAGAAACAAAATGGGGGGGAGTAGCTAAACGCCAAAGTTGTAGAGTTGGCTTAAAACCAAGCTTTGAGGACACAGTCCAGAGGAGAGGTCACTAGTGTGCCAGGATATCCTCTCATCACTTCCCCCTAGCCTTCACCAACTCATGGCAGAGATGTTGGAGCTAAAGTTCGGTGACACTGGAAGCTGGAGTTCTTTCAATAACAGCAACCTTTCACCAAATGATTGAATATTCTAAACACATAAGCTTCTCTAAAAATGATTTCAATGATTTCTTTTATCAGAAATCCATTTCTGAATTAAGGAGGCCAACGATTCCCTTTTCTTTCACCTCCACCAATAGCAGAATAACTGAAGTCTCTTTCTGTTTGGACAGCTGGCTGGAGGAGTAATCCTAGCAGTGGCCCTGTGGCTCCGCCATGACACCCAAACCAGCAACCTCCTCATACTTCAGTTTGAAGGCCAACAGGCTCCAAGCACGTTCTACATCAGTGAGTAAACACCATCAACAGAGAGATGACACCAGCCTTTGTAGATGTCGTTTAACAAAAAACACTGTTTTCTCACATTACAATAACAAGAATGCAGCACATTTGCCTATAATCTTACGTTGGTCTTGGTTATTTTTTTAGACAGACAGACAGAGATTGATAGATAGATAGATAGATAGATTGATAGATAGATTAAGTTAAGTTTAAGAAAAAAAAATAAAATTAACAAACTGTAGCCTTGTAACTCAGTTTAACACATGTTTTTTAGGAATACATTGAAAACATCTCTAAAAGGTTAGGATGAAGATGCAAAGTTAGATTAAAATGTTTAAACACGTTGCATCATGGGAGGTTCCTCAGTCATACGTCTTTACTGACACAGGATGGAGACAGGATGTGAGGATGCAGGGGTCATAGCCCAACGTTGTTGTCATCTTGGAGGCCATTTATCAGTCTCTGTCATCACTTATATTTTCTCTGACTGCACTGAATGAACAACCCAAGATAATACTGTGAAAAAGTTGGTAGAACTTTGCAGCTGGAGCTTGGAGAAGACTGGTTTGATTCCAGTTTGTAGATGAGGATGTTTCTGTTTCCCTCAGTCTAATGTAAATGTGAATTGAGGTTGAATGGTAGTTCACATCTGCATGTGGTTTAGTTGATGTTCTGTCCAGGCTGAACCCCACCCTGACTCAGTGACTGCTTCTTCACTCCGTGTTTCAGGCTGTAAAAAGATTAACCAGTTAAGAACAGATCAGACGTTTCAAATCAAGTCATTTCTAGCAACAAATTCCAGAAATCAAATCATCAAATAGAGCAGCACGACTTGTAGAAGTCGATGAGAGGAATCCATTCATACCATACACCTTTTCTCCAACCACACCTCTCAACAGACCTCTACTTTCAACTCCTCTGCCTTTTCTATTCTTACACAGTATCCTTCACCTGACAGGAAGCTCACAGTTACCAGTGTCGTGGAAACAACAGTCAGTGAAATACCTGCCTATAATAGCCAGTGGAGAGACCCTGTGAGTGAGGTCCTGAAATAGTCAAGGCGGCATAACCTCTAAGAAAAGAGCAGGAAACAGGAAACGCGTAAATCCGCAGCGTGACTTAGTGGATCCTGAGTTACTTGTCAGTGGGGAAACGTACAGGTGGGGTTTTATGAATCGGATGAATATGCAGATTTCTTTTCCTTCTGGAGAAAGTTCCTGCCCTGAGGTGATTTCCACACAGAGGGTGGATCCTCGAGACAGATGCTGAGACATATGTGGGAGCCGAGAAGGAGTAATAATTACCCATGAGAGAAATAAAGCCACCGTGTCCTCAACACTTTTTTTTTAGGAACTTTCTGCTGTTTTTGTGCAATTTCAGCACAACATGTTCTTTGTGCGAGATTGTCTAGAAGGTAGAGCTGAATCCCAGAATAATCCGGGTCATGGTCGGTGCATGAAATACGATCATAAATCCACATCGTCACGGGGTTATCCAGAGATTGGCACTAAAACCTACAATACACGATGTGTTTTCAGCTTCTCAAAGGTCCGTCATCTGAGTCTGTTGTGGTGGTGAGTTTTGGGCAGCCCATTAATTTAGATTTGGACTCCCAGTTCTCTCCCATCCTTGTTCCTCTGTAAGTATACAGAGTGATGGTGAGCGGCGCTTTTTATAGAAGGAAGGCACTCCTGTGATTTTAGAGGCAGAGCAGAGAGGCCCACCCAGGCAAGATCAAGGGACCGTTTTTTTTTTTTTTTCATCCTTCCCTGAACATACGCCCTTACATAATTCAAATAAGCTTGTTCATCTGCACATTACCACTCAAATTAGAGTCTGGAGTGGATGTTTTTAGCATGCTGGCACACCAAGGTGGTGTTTATCTCTGACTGAAAATATACACTCTCCTGCCTCTGAACCAGGGCCTGAAATCATTACTGGTGGCAGCAGTCTGGTTTGGTCAGAGGGACAGTCTCTCATAGTGGGTTGAATGGTATGTCTTACAGGTTGTTGGAGAAAATGCATTAAATTTCCCAGGACTATATGTTCAACTCCAGATACATGTAAGATCTACTAAATCAGTTCAACTTTGGAGCATTTATTACATTTGGGGTTTTCAACTAGTGGGTCGAGGGCCAAAAGTGGGTCACAAACCTGTTTCCAACGGTCTGCAGGCGAGCAATAGAAATGTTAAAAAGTATTTTTTATATTTCTTTTGATTTTAGATACAGGATAAACCTGTGAGATTACAGAAAAAGTACAGTTACTGAAGTGTCATTGAATATTTTATTAAATAAGCCCTTCATGACAGGCAATTTTTCATTATTTTCATTTCAACTGTTAAATTGTTCAAATGTCAACCACACTAACTGGTGTTTAACACCAAAAACAGAGACAGAGACATTGACACTGGGACCTTTGCCGTTGACTAAAAATCTCCATTTTAATGTGTTGGTGGCTTTCTGTTCAAGCTCTCCCCAGTTAAGGCCACTTTCAGACATTTCTGTCTCCACGCGTCTTCTCCAGCTGTTCCTAAGGAGGCCTTGTTTCCCTTGGGAGTTCCATCTCGGGGCTTGACAGGTCATGTGTGCGGCAGGTTTTTTGAGGGTGTGATCTTCTCTGAATTTGTATTCTATGGGAAACTCACAGCTGATCTATTTGGATCTGAAGCCTCTGCTTCCTTAACCACTAGGCCACTGCTGCTGCCACATATAATGTACTGTATATATTGCAAATGGCTGCAAGGACATGCCTCCAAAGTTCTGAGGTTGTGATTTATTGTACTGATTTAGTGAGATCCCAGTCATGTTTGCAGTGACATAGACTAGGACTACAACAAAAGCAGAGAAGGAGTGTCCAAAATGGGTCTCTGAGCTGTGGACTACCCTCCACTTTTGGCTGTCAGCAGATTACACAGAGCGACTTAAAGTAAATGAACTGATCCAGCTGCAAAATTGCCTGTTGCCCTTACAATTTCAATAGCATTCACCCCAAAAAAGGGTGTTGCCATAGTGATGAAAGACATCAGAAAAAAATGCCCGCTCTTCTGCATTGCTAGGTTACAGGAAGCTGCTTCTCCAATCCTGAAGGGGAAGGAGAAAGGGAGGATGGGATAAAGGAGAAGAAGAAAGCATTAGGAAACAGAGAAAAGAGAGCGTTGACGTCAGTGTGAGGAAGGGTTTGGCGTGATGTTCGAGGTAAAGTGTGAGGTACTGAAGGCCTGCAGGCGTAGCAGCGTCAGTGTCTCTCGCTGTCTGTCCATTTCCGACCGCTGTGTCAGCCCTCATTACAGGCTGTGTGTTTTAGTACGAGAATAGAAAAGGCCCGAAACAGGCTGTTCCCTGCCTGTCTCCCCGTGAGTGTTCACGTCCTTCATTACTGTCACTAAACAACCTGTGGTTTTAAGCATTAGTGAATGTCTAATGTTTGGATTTTACCCACTCAAAATATTTATGTTCCATCTTGGAATCTAGGAATTCTGCTCCATGGATTCATATCTAAACAGCTCCATATTTATAGTGTGGTCCACACCTCTCAACTTACCTTGGACTCACAATTTAAAATAAACAACAGTTTAGTTAAAAGTCAAGTCTGGTATTAATCAACTATGTCCAGGTCCAATGTTTATATTTAATAAGTTTAAGAAATGTCAGTAAGCTTCAGAAATACAACAACAAGCAGTGAGATTGTATTTAAGAGGAGCAGAACCCGGACTTTTTCATTAAGCTGTCAGTTGCTCATGACTTCCCTCATTTTCTTTTTCCTTTCAGTGTTAAAAACAAATATGAATGAATATAAATAGACTCTGAAGTGTCCTGCTCTTTTCCTGTTTTGTGTTCCCCGGTTTCCTTCTCATACCTTGTTGTTTATACCCTATTAGCTGCCACTACAGAGAACTGACAGGATAATGGGTAGATTCAATGCAATATTAATCTAATGTATTAAAAAACAAGTTCACTTGTTATTAAGGATGTAATGTTATTAATTTTATTGTGATATTTCTATCTATTTGTTCTACAAAGCCTAGTTTGTACAGTGGAAAAAACATTTTTGCTTGTCTATCAGTTTTGCAAGTGACACTACGGGTAGATCAAAATCTAATTGTTTAAAATAGAAATTTTAGAAATAATCTACATTCATTTATTTTGTGCTTTTGTAACTTTCGTCTTTCATACTCGTCATACATTACTGGATGAACAGTCACTGTATAAGACAAAGGCTCCAGCTCCACTGCTGTCCTTCTATCATTCTGACTAATAATCAAATGTGTTTTAACTGTTGTTGAAATACTTTTTAAACAAGTTTAAAGAAAGAGTTTTTTCCCATGACCAGGTCAAGTACATCCTTGTCTTGCTGTTGCTGAGTCCACACTTAAGTCATTGTTTTCTTCAGGTTAAGATCAGGTCAGGGTGCAGCTGGTTAGCGTTGTGTTACCTTTTGTACTAAGTTAATAGTTATTTAACTGTGTGATTATAAAACAAACAACCTTGTCGTGGCCTGGTTCTCACTTTTTTTGATTGTGTTTTTAGAGCATTTTTATTTATTTTTATACTTTGGGTTTGTCTGTATCAGCATAAATCCACAAGGATGTGTGTGTGTGTGTGTGTGTCTAAGTAGGTAAGAGTGTGTATTCTCATGGTTCCGTCTGTTTCCTGGGGAAGGATAATGTACAGGATCACAGGTCAGGGCAGCGGTAGGAGGAGGGGTGATGTGGTCAGAAGGGCCTGAAAGGCATTTCCTGTTCTGGCAGCGTCACTGACTCAGCCTCACTTCCCTCTCCTTCTCTCTTCCTCTCACCATATCTTGCCGCAGTTAAGGATGTCAGTATTGTTGTGTCATTCTACCAGGAAAGCCACAAACACACTATATATGGATCAATGAATGGCCTGCGGAGCACTGCGCTGACACTGCTGGACTCTAGTGGTGGACTGGACAGATTACAAGTCTTAATGTTTTTTTTTTTCTTTTGTGTGTGTATTTTTCAGGCGTCTACATTCTGATAGCTGTAGGAGCCGTGATGATGCTGGTTGGCTTCCTGGGATGTTATGGCGCCATTCAGGAGTCTCAGTGTCTGCTGGGAACAGTGAGTGCTTCTATGTTTCAATACAACATACAATGATATGTTATTATTTATGAGAGGATTCAATTCTGTAAGTGGGGCAGTGGTTAAGGTATCTGTATGTTGTTGGTGTCAAAGGGCAGCAGTGGTGACCTAGTGGTTAAGGAAGAAAACTTGCCTGGTTACCATTGAGGTGATCTGGTCATAGCACTGTCTCGACCCACATAACTTCCAGTGGGGTCACCACCCTCAGGAAGGCTCATTGTATGGAACAGTGGGATTTGGGTGGGGGTAGTGGAGACTGCTGCCCTGCAACAGACAAGCAGATGAAGATGAATGAAGGAATTTTGAATGACAATGGAAAAAAACACAAGCAAAGGGCAGCATCCTTACCATTCTTACTATTTTTTCTTGATCTGTACCTGTAGTTTTTTTAATATTTAGATTTATCAAATTAGGGAATAATTTATTAACATAAGTTGTTTCCTGTTAATGATTGTTGTGAATTCTATTGTTTTGTTGACCTTCTTTTCTTTTGTACTTTCCAAGTTCTTCTTCTTCCTTGTGATCCTCTTTGCCTGTGAAGTGGCAGCAGTTATCTGGGGTTTCATGAACAGGGACACTGTAAGTAATACACACACAAACACACACACACACACACACACACACACACACACACACACACACAGGGCTCATTACAGCTCTGCATGCAGACTGATCTCTGCATTGATTTTCCACTTTTGCTCCAGTGAATCTGCTTCTTTTGTCTGTTGTCTGTTTCCCCGTGACAACTCATTCAACCCACTGCTGTCCACAGATCTCCAAAGAACTGATCAACTTCTATGACTCTGCATACATCAAGGCTGTGGACGTGTCAGGATCCGCCAGTAAAGACGCTGCTGTCAAGGTCCTGGATGCTTTTCACACCACGGTACGGTGCAGTGGAAAATCTTCCACCGGTTAATTAAAGACATGGGTTTGATGAGTGAGTCATTGACAGTGGAGGTGGTTTCTTTTTCAGCTCGACTGCTGCGGTAAAGGAGACGACACCGCTCTCTTCAAACAAATTGCCACCACCTTGTGTCCAAGGAAATCTCTAGATGATTTTCTAAAATCTCAGGTAACCATCAAATATAGAAATACTTCATTTCGCATTTATTTCAATTAATAACATTTCAATTTGTTAATTGCCTAAATAAGTAAAGGGTTTTATCACTTTACAAAAATCCAATCTATTTACAATAAGACTTCAGTTTCACAATAAAACAAACTCTCCTTAACAAACTCTAAACCTACAACTGCCAATTCCAGGATTCCTAATGTATTAATAGAAGATACTTATTAAAGAAAAAGACAGTGACAGAAATAGAACAGAAAATACAAGAACACATGGAGTTGTGGGGGTTACCCAATCGTTGTTGCAGGTTCAGTATAGTTTAACAGATGTTGCCCTACTTCTTGATATATGTTTGGATTTTATATAGCATCGCTGAATTATTTATGTTGCATTACTGCCACCTAGTGGACTTATTTTTCTCTGGAACACCTTCTAGCCAAAAGAAATCCCCCGGGCATTTCCAATAATTAAATGAATAAATAATAAAATAAGATACTAAAAAAATCCACAAGTCATAAGTTTAATTCAACCAGCAACCAGGTTGCCACTGAGGTGCTCTGAATATGCATGGTGCTGTGTGATTTGGGTGTCAGACCTATTTATACGTGTGTGTGTGTGAACATAAATCACGTTATCCATAGACAGAGAAATAGAAGTTCTTCCTCTTTACAGAGCTGTCATGATAAACTGGTGGAGCTCTTTTCTGAGAAGCTGCATCTGATTGGTCTGGCTGCCTTGGTGGTTGCCGTCATCATGGTGAGTGTGAGATGGAGAAAGGATTTTTTTGTATCACACAGCTTTGAGATTGTGGCCATGCATCAACTGTTGCAGGTGCAGAAATAGAGTCAGAATTAAATTACACTGTTCTGTTTCTTATTAAGGTCTTTGAGATGATCTTCACCATGGTGCTCTGTTGTGGGATCCGTAACAGCCCTGGAGTGTACTAGGAATCCTGCCAAGCAGCAGCAGGAGGGGTGTATAATAGATTTTGATATGCCAGCTCTTTATTACACAATTCGATAACTATCGCTTCTTTTTACTTCAGTAAATCAGCCTGTTTGTTTATGGTGTTGCTAATCTGTCATCACTTAGTTATCTTCTATATTTCCTTGCTTCTTTATTTACACTTTAAAGCTTTGTTATTTACAGTACATGTGTGAAATGTTTCTCCTTGAGTTTATTGCTGTTGGATGTAAAAATTGTATAAATATTTTCTACATATGTACGTTTTCACATCTCCCCTGGCTGTGTGTGAAATATGTCGCTACGACACAACAGTATTATAGATATGTTCTTAGCAGCAGGGTTTCATGTTCTAGACATTTGGAGCTTTTATGTTTTTAATAAATTTTGTCTTTAAACACTCAAAACATTCCTTTAAGTTCAGTTTATTTACCTATTTTGTTGTATCGATGCTTATATATCATTCTACTTTTCCTGTGTGGTTTCCCCCTCACTTCTAATGTATTGTTTTGGAGCAACATCACATCAGATTATCATTATTGTAGTGTTTGTACAAAAAAGTCTGGTCTTACATATTTATATTTTGAAAAGCAAGCGAATAATAAAAGAAGTTTGGAAAATAAACACCGTTTCTGGTTCCGCTTCTGTCTAAAACGGGTAAGAACATGAATTAACAGATGTTATTCAATGAGTATTGTTAAAAATGTAAATCAAGGTGAGAGTGGGCGGAAACGAAGGACAGGATTGGACAGAAAGATGGATGATTGACAGGAGGAATTTAACGGACGTTAGTCAGACTAGATCAGGTGTCTTGTCTGAAAATAACAATGCAATGAATTCAAAAGACCGGGGGTTTCACTAACGTTATTAAACTAAAGCTCAGCTTAAGTTGGCAATTTATTGTTGTTTTCTGTTTCTATTTTCCATAAATGTCCAATACACACGCTGCTTCCACAGCCGGGCACCGGTCCACGCATGCGCCTGGTGCTGTCACGGCGGCAAAACCCGAGGCTTTTAAAAATGCCCACTTCGTCCTCAAAAGCTAAATAGTTTAGGAAGTACAGTTGGTAAAGAGAAAAGCCTTGAATAAAGAGACAAAGGAGAAGAGGTAGAGCAACCTGGAAAGCGTCAAAACAATTCAATTTGTAAAACTTTTCGGCGAGTGTTTTTTTAGTGACGTCAGAGCACATACGAGTTCTTCCCTACGACCTCATTATCATAGTTTCACTATATATTTTATATTTTCACCGTTATCCAAGAACTACGTCATGCAAAAATGTAAAAAAAAAAAAAATAGAAAAAAGTTAAACAGTGACGTCAGACGCCGACTAAGTGTCCCACGTAGTTAAAAAGCCGCAGGTGTACGTCGTTATACCTAACTGTCGACCTGGTCGGGATGGTAATATAAAAGGTAAGGGGCTTTTGTAGTTTTCCGCATTGCATCTAAACAGCGAAGACTTTACCTAAAGTAGTACTTCACTAATTTTACTAATGTTAGCACTCATTGAATTCACACATTGGATAATATTTTATTATTTTGAGTCTTTGAAAAACCGCATTTATCGCTGTTCTAAAGGAACCATGTTACATGGAATTAAAATTAACACGGTTTTGGAATGAACAGATACGTCGGTCAAGGACCAGGTTACATTTCTTCAACTAAAAGACAAGGTAAGAGACCAACTCGGAGTTTGACATTTTATTGAAGTCAGTAGTTAATGACTCATCTGGTTTATTTTCTAGCTGTCGTCCTGAAGCTCTTCAACATAGTAAGGATCGTCTTTTTTTTTACTCTTTGTCAAGAATTCAGAAATATAAACAGTTAAACATGTTTACTCTTATTTAAATTTAGAAACGTCTGAACAATGTGATGCATAATTATGTGACTCATAAAATTATTAATAGCTAACCTATGTGAACACTTCCAAAACTGCGCACGTGATACTCAAACCTGTGTACCTGAATGTTTTTAATGCCGCAAATGAAAAGAGATACCAGGTGTGAACCTTTTTCCTCCTGAGGGGTAGAGTTTTTTTGTTTGTCTGGCTACCATTACATTTTTTTCTAAGCTTATACTGGATACAGACAAGCAATTTGAGTTATGTGGTAAATTGGTATAAGCTGCAGGGTTAAAAGTGACAAGGTAAGTGACACAGGGTCTGTTTCCGCTTCTTGAGTTGGTATTCTGTTTAATCTTCTCTTATGATTTTTAATAAATATGGCATTGGTAATGTTGGTTAGTGTCCAGTCTCAAATATGTGAAACTTTCCCTTTTACCATAATGTGTATTTCAAAGTTGGGGTGTAGCAGCAGGATTCCTCTTTCAAATCTGTGACAAGGCACGGAGCCAGATGTTGTTAGCCGAGTTTGAACTGCTAGTGTTTCATTTTGGCTGCTGTGGCAAAAGGCTTATGTTCAATAATGTGTTTAGTGCCGCTAATGCTTCCTCTTGGTTGCCATACCTGTCTGTCACCTGTTTTTGTGGTGACGGACAGGTATGGCTGTTAAACCTTAGGAACTTTTAGCCTAAAAAAAATTCACTGGCCGTTTGAATACATAGTGTTTCACAACACTGGTTTATTTTTATTTTTTTTTTACCAATTTTCTTGGAGGTTTTTTTTTTTGCAATTCTGGACTTTGTGCTCGTTGTCAAGAATTCTGATCCCTTCTTTGCGGTCTTTCGTCCAATTCCGGACTTTGCGCGAGTTTTCTGGAATTCTGACGTCCTTTTTGCGTTCCATCTCTACAATATTCAATGCCGCCGTCATCGTCAAGTATTCGTGAGTCCTGTTTGCGCTCCTCCTCTACAGTATTGGATCTTCTGGCACAGCAACCACATGCCCACAATTGCTGTCATTTTCAAGCCTTCCAGATTAGCAACCAATTCCAGCTTTATCAACCTCCCTGGTTGCCAAGTATTTTGTAAATTTGTTTGACTATGTACTTTAAATGCATGTAATGCTTGACTGCACTTGTAACTAAGTATGTAAATTTGCTTGACTACGTTTGTGGATGTATTATGTGGATTTTATGTTTACCTACGTCAGTGTTTGTATGACCCTTGGTCTACTTATTTTCACGATGCACATTTATGTGGTGTACAGACTGGGTTTGAATTAATTGAATGAGCTATGTGTATTTGATTCCAAATCTACAATTGGCTGCTAAGCTACAGTTGACTACATTATACACGTAAGTACTGTTTGTTTACTGGTATAATTGACTTAGTTTAAAAGTATTGTCATGCTGCTAAGTAGTTGTTATGCTAAACTTAGCCTTCAACCCATAGATAAATCGTAAATGTTCCTCAACGACGTTAGCCTCACCAAGTCTGCCAAACTGAGACCAAGGCCCTCAAATGGTCTGAACGTTTAACATTTTGGAGCGTTTCGGCTAGCTTGTCTCTTTGCCCAGATAATTTCTATTAAAGACTTGTTAGCCCTTCTGTGGCATTTAGAGAGCGTTGGGAGGCCTCCCAGCAGAGGTAGCATCTCTGCAGAATTCGTTCACAGGATATATGCAGGACAAAAAGAATATGCTGGCATAATTTAGTAGGCATTAGGGTTAGCATGCGCGATTAGGCTCTTCAATAGGAAATGTACTTGGCAAAGAGACAAGTCCTGACTTGGAAAGGATTAGGTTAATATTTCAAATGTATTTTGGAAAATGCATTTACAAGATCTGTGGGCTGGGTTGCTATCGCCTTTATCACCTTTTGCCTGCATGTCTCTTTTCTTGGATGGGTTTAAGGTTGAGATACTGGCAGGACACAAGGCGAAGACATTTCCTTGTCTTATTTTAAATGCATTAATGGTGAAAATGTTGGTGTGGGCCTAACCCAAGCTCTACTGATTGACTGACTTTGGTAAAAATCAGTCAGTTAAACAGGTAGGACTCCTCATCCCATGCTGGCCAGTGCTGCAGCAATGAAGGTGCTGTGATTCAGGACTGTAGGCTAAAGGTAGGTGAACTAACTCCTTGAAGTAAGATCTTCACAACTTTGCACTGCTTTAGTTTGTCTCTAGGATTCTATGGACTAAGAATTGTACCATGTGTAAATGAGCTGGATCCTTGTTTCTGGAACCCGCAGGTGAGCAGAGGGACTGGGCTTGTAAAGGTTTTTCATTGTAAATGTTTACTTTGCGACATGAGAAAGCATGGGCTATACATTGGACTCCTTTTTGAAATGTCAGGGTTTATTAAATTTTTCTAGCCTCTTGGTCACTTCAACTCATTGGCTGTATGTTTACCTCAGCAACTAGAGTCTTCACCGTCCCTGGAGAAAACAATGCTGCTGCTGCTGCTGCTGCTCTCACCTTGGATGACAGCTCTCAGGCCGATGGTGATTCCCTACTGAACAGAGCAGAACCCTAGGGAGCATAGATTGCAAAATATCTTGTATCATGCATTCTGTTACGTTACTGTAGGTAAAGAAACTGTTCTGTTACTTATGGATTGCTTTCTCCTATGATATTTTTGTTGGCAGATCTGGACTTGACCATGTTCAACACAACGCGTGTACATGACTACTGCTGAACAGCGAAAGCAGACACTATGTGGTGAGTTACTTTACAACAAGTCTGTGCTTGTTTTTCTGGTATTTTTTATGATTGCATGTTTTGCTTACTTATTGCATCCTGTTGACCCAAGAAAAAGAAACTTAGATAGACATGCTTGTCTGGTCGGGTCATGACTGCAGTCAAGATATTCCAGACTTGTTTCCTCTCATATCTGGACTGAATTGTAATACTTATTGTCGGTTTGTTCTCCAGAAACCTTACCTGACTTATTCATGCCCAGCAATTGACACAGTTCCCGCAAGGACACAGACCTCACCACTGACAGGATTCTACATAATCCCTGCTCCCCGCCATATGGATTTTTTTTGTTTTTTTTGAAAGTAACACTTGTGGTTGTATGGTAATTTACTGTGTACAGGTCACATGATGGTTTGTGGACTGTCTCTTATACACATCTAATGCAATATTTGGAGTCACTCAGAGTTTAATGAGCTGGGTTTCTTACACACTTCTAAACACTACTATTCATCTGTCTTTCCTTTCTTCTTGGGGCTTGACTTTTATCCAGCCATGAATTCTGAGTGCTCCACCATGGATGCTGTGTCCAAAATCAGACCTGGATCCCTCTGATTTTGTGATCTCCATCCATGGTAAGTCTTTTTGATGTTTTCAACCTGTGAGTGTGAAATTGTGCTCAACCGTTTGTAGTTGTCATCCATGGCCTTTTACACATCAAGAATTATTTACAATGAGTCATGACTCAGATGGCTGACTTGTCTGTTGAAATTTAGGATGGAGGGCAAATGAGTCCTGTTTGTTTGGGGCAAATCCTGACGTTGCCTACATATAATGTAAAAATAAACAATCGTGACTTTAATACTGTGTGATTTGTCTATTTCCTCTTTGTCCAAGGAAAGACAATGTTGTACAGAACATGGGACTTGTGAATTATTGTAGCCAATGATGATGTGATGTTCTTGGCAGGTCAGTTCTGACAAAAAACAAACACATAGGTTTGTATGGGAGCAAAGGCAGGTGCTGACTAAAGGAATGAAAGAGTGCTGAGCATAGAACAAACAAACCAGCATAAATGTGTGGCCATAGAGGCCTGTGGTGGTTCTCCATTATAATATTTTCTGAGATAAGACGAGGGACAAACTGTAGAGGATGAGACGAAGGTTCTTTAATATCTTTGTCTCTGACTGTTCCATAAAGAGTAAGTTAGATTCACGAGACTTGATGTGTAAATTATCCGTGCACATATTACTAAATTCAACCGTTAGGCTGCAGCATTTACCCGAAGCCACCACAGTGAGGCAGTGTAATCTAAACGCCTCTTCTGTCTCCTTCAGCACCATCTCTCCTACAGACTCATTAGAAACTCAACATACCTGTATTTCTGGCACAGTGGCAGTTGACACACCCAGTTCACAAGTGTGTGATCTTCACACAAGAAGCTTTATCTTCTCATCAGAGCACACAACTCACAGGGCGGTTGATGTCACGGTGTCAACTTTTATTGCAAACAATCTCAGTTTAATTACTTTAGAGAACAGTACATTACAAAGAATAAACAATTGAAATCCAATAAGCATTTCATACACAATGTATATCAATGTATATAACATACTTAGTAAAGTACGTCATAAAATAGATAAAGTAATGAAATTAATAAGGATCTCAGCCATAACCATAACGAGTATAATGAGAGTTTTTACTTGGTTGACATTTTTAAAGCAAAACATTTCAGTTTTTAATAACGGTGTTTAACCATGGCCCTAAAAAGCACTGTGTCTTTTTCAAATCCTAATGGCGGTGGTGGAATGTATCCAGACAGGCTTTCAAAATGTCAGTGAACGTATCATCCACCGACATCATTAATCAGTCTACAGTCCATTGGACAGTTTTCACTCTTCTTGTCAACTGCAGACAAGTCTTGTTTGACTTATTGACTTCCCCTGTCTTCCATCAGTGCGGCTGGTCAGACGCGTCTAACCGGAAGTAGAAACCACACTGGAAAATATTGGTTTTGAAGTTCCTGCAGAACAAATACATGCAGAGAGCAACAACAGACTAGGTGGAATTGTAGTGTATACTTTGTTATTCTGCTGCTTTTTGTATTTTTCCTAGATTCTCTTTCTGAAATTAATTAGAACGGTCAACATTGTTTTCAGCAACAACTGTGTCTAACTGATTACTTTAGACTTTTATATTCACTATCCACGTCCTGGTTTTTTTTCAATTCTAGTTTTTGACTTATTTATGGAATGACTAGACAACTATGTATATAATTATGTATTTTGGTTAAAAAAAAGCAATTTCTTCACCAGTTTCTCAAACTGTTGAAAATCATGGCTGAGATCCTAAATATATCTTATCTGGTAGCAGAAAAACATGTTAAAAATATATTAAGTGTACATTTTTAAATGTTGATGATTAGTTATTTTACAGTATCTCACACTCCTGTCCTTGTGCAATCCCTATTGCGAAATGTCACCATGACATCAACCCAGTTCTACATTTGATTAAATTAGAGAAAAAAAAAAGAACAAACTACACATACAGCAAGTTGTTTTTTCCCAATTTTATTCACTGTCACACAGAAGAAAATGGTTTTGGTTTGGTTTTCTTTCCAACCAAGCAGCCGCACACCTGAGTTAATGGAGTTATTCAACTGTCTGAGACTGTCCGTCTCAGTCACCAGACGGACGATTGGTCAAACTGTGTTCTTGTTTGGTTGGAACAAAAAAAACCTGCAGCCCCAGTGGCTCTTCCTAAAACAGGTTGGCCAAGTGTAGCAGCAAAAGAAAAGAAAAATTAGAGCAAAACTAGTCTTTAATCTACTTTGTTTTGCACATTTAAGAAAGAAATAAACAGGAAAAAGACCCCAAAAAATCACATTCAAAATCAAATAAATGAATTAACTGGTATTTTGATTATGACACCCTCTCATGTCCTCATGCCTAGAATTGTTAAACTTACAGTTATCATCTGGATGTAACAGGTAACGATCATTTCAATAATTTAAAAAAAACAAACTTTTTCTGATAAGCTCTGATAAGGTTAAAGTTATCCATTGGTAAAACTAAACTATCAAAAACTATAGAACTTATAGTGTCAACTAAGTCAGACAAACATATCTGTTGTGTGGAGGTGACAGTTAAATTGCAAAACACCCTTCAATCAGCAACAATTAGAAAACAAAAGTTTGTTCCAAGGGCAGACTGATGACAGATGACGTATGAAACAGACCGAGACCAAGACGCAGACGCAGAGAGGGCGTCACGCTCCCATACAAAAACTTTCTCTGATGCTCACACACACATATACGCACACTGTCTAGAAACAGCTGCTGTGAAATACTGAATCAGGTGAATCATCGCAGAGTTGTTGCAACATGCTGAAGCAGGAATCAGCACTGACATCAAATCCCTCTCTCTCACACACAGACACACACACACACACACACACATACATTGTGATTGTGAGTAACATGCTGGTCCCTCTTTTGTTCCACACCCCGGGTGCCACACTACTGACTCACCAAGTTTGTTTTGTGGGTTTCCTAAACAACATTAATCTTCAGGGTGGTTACTCTAGAATACAGAACAACGGTGTCTCTTTATTACTTCTGCAGATCAGACTATCTGGTCACACATTCAGGTGACAGCACAGTAGAGAGGAGCACATTCATCACATCACATCTGTAATGGTAAGTCAAAAAATTATTGTCTTGTATCTTTAACCTAATATAATCATTGTTAGTGCACTTTGGGCCATATAGAAGTAAATGTATTGAAATATTATTAGTAGGAATAGCCAATATTACTTTCTGCCGATACTGACCGCACTTCAATTACAAAACCAATTTATGGACCCAAAGCTCAGGTAAAAATCTCAAGACCTTGTGTTGATTGCAGCAAATTTAGCAAAGCCAAGATGTAGTAGTAATAAATTTCCTTTATTGACAAAAAAAGGTTAATGTTTTTACTATTATTATATAATTAAGGGCAGTTGGTGGCCTAGTGCTTAAGGACCCGTTTCGAACTGCAAAGTTACCGCTGAGCAGGGTATCGTCCCCACACCCTGCTCCCCGGCTGCTGGCTCAGCTGGCTGCCCCCTGCTCACTACGGTGATGGGTTAAATGCAGAGGAAAGATTTCCCAAAAAAGAACAAAAAACTTGGGATGACGAATAACATACTTTTCCTCTAATTATGCTAATATCGGATCACTTTGGCCCAGAGACAATGTCTCTGTCGTTGGTGTGAAACGCCAGGGTTCACCTCTTCGGCAAGTTCGAATCACAGTTAGGACAGTTGGCTTCCAATGGGCTGACCCCCCGCAGGAAGGTACAGTGTGATTTGGGTGGCGCTCATGGAGACTGCAGCCTCTGCATCCTGGTAACAGTTAAAGCTGGGGTTAACATTTTAGGAAGGATGTAGTTTACCTACTTTTCTAGTCATATGCAAATGAAATCACAAGGGACTGGGGACATTTTACAGCAGGTCTCTTTGAAAATGTGAATGAAGACTCTTGGGAAACCAGAAGATGGAGAGATAATTAACATGTCTCTGATGCAGCTTGATGAAGATCCTTATCAAAGAACCAGACAGGTCCTCAGACAACTTTCATGCTTTCAGTCAAACCCAAATTGGCCGCAATGACTCAGAGTTTCCGGGCTGAAATACAACAAATCAGATAAAAGTTAGGTGTGGTTTCACCTAGGAGAGTGACACACCTGCTAGTCAGACATGGGTTCAGTTGTTTGACTGAACTTGATATCCTGCCAAGAAAGTCCTACACAAAGAGCTCAAAGACTGTCCCTCTGCAAACAGACAGAATAATGTGTTCAAATGATCAATAGTGTTTTATCGCTAAATGTCATGTGATCAATTTGTGATCATGGATTTGTTACATTTGGTTGGACAAATATAAAATTTAGATATAATTCGTTCATTCGATCTTGCTTTGTCCGAAAGCTGGCATGTAACAAAGGAAGGCACATTCAGGACAAGGGTCTGAGTGGTTTTGGATCTTGTCAAAGATGTCGGTCTCCGGGCAGATTTATGCAACTGAGGGAAAATAATAATTCTTACTAAGTAAAAATGAATGCTCAAGTTAACCTCTCAACTGGAATGGATTAGATTTGCCTTCATATTTATTTCCAGGATTATTACAGCACAGTGTGTATCAACAGACAGCTGCGTCAAATGTAAAAGCATCAGCTCAGTTAAAATTTGGCGTATAGTAAAAATGAGAATGCCAGGGATTTTTTCCATGTCTGTGCGAAGTGTGAACGATGCGTAAAATAGAACACAGGTGTATGTGACTGAAAGTGTGAGAGAGAGATGTGTCACAATATCGCCAGGCCATTTATGGAAAATTAAACGATGCCTGACATGCAAGAAATTTCCAACACAAGTGGTTAACATGTGGAGTCATGATGTTAACGAATTAGTGATTCATCTCATCTCATTGGCTGTCAGTTAAGCAGGTTTGTCCACACGGATGATTTAGTGACTTCTCATATCTACAAGCTGCACCAGCATTTGTGATTTCAGACGAGATCTTCTGTTGTATTTAGACGTCAGTGTGACATGGAAAGTTGTTGTGACAACCAGGTTTACGTGTGGTTTAGTTTGACGTAAGGTGTCAAACAAATACGTGAGAAAAAGTTTCAAAAAATAATTTCTTAAGAGAAAAGGAGATTTAGATTTGGTATTTCACTGTATTTGTTTTATCCCTTTCACTATATTTTTGCGCCTTTTTTGAGCAGCCGCACACCATCCGAACCGAAATGAACACAGTACATATAATACATATAGTTAATAATATAGTTAATAATATAGTTTCACTCAGTGTGAAACCTGGGTCTGTTCCTATGCACACAAATTGTATGTCCTGGCAGGTAGGGTAGAAAGACACACACAAAGCTCTTCCTTGAGAAGCTCAGCTCACATAGATATGCGGTTGAAAACGCGAGCAATGCCTAATAGTTGGCCTGAATGGGGAACTCCTTGGCAACAAATAACCAAAAACTGTCCAAAGGAAGATCAGCAAAGTTAAGCTTTAGACAACAATGGTTAATTAGGTGATAATTAGGTGATCAGATCATTTCTCACGGCACACGGGTTGAAAATCACTGCTGTAGCCTGCAGAGACAACGTATAAAAAGTCTTATACCCAAACATATTTAACTATGGAGCATCTACTGTATATAATCTGTGCATGGTAGCGTGCCAAGAACATTATGTAATAGAGTAATAAAATAGTTTTCCTCAAGAGGTTTGATTTAAGACACGTTTACAATTTTTGTAGTGAGGTTTCTGCTCATTTTTACTCAAATCCTTTTACCTTATTTATGCATTTTCTTTATTCGGTATTTTATCCAATTATCTCTGTGTAAACAGTACCTGTGGACGGTCAACACTTAGAATGAGCGTAATGGAACAAAGCAGATTAAGAGTGACAGGGCAGTGGTGTTGCCAGTAGAAACACAATGAGTATGATGTCATTGTACTGTTGATGGGCTCAGCACACCAACGCTAGTGGTTCTTTGTGATAGAGAAGTTCCATGATTAAAGACTGTTAATGACTAAGTCTAGGCTAAATAGTCTTTATATCTTATTATGTTTTCGGCCGATGTTCGGCAATCAGGTCCAATTTTTGTTATGTGACGTGTGTCGTGCAGTGCACAAGGAAAGGAGAGCAAAACGTATTTAACCCATCAACAAAATGAACAGTGGGCAGCTTTGAACGCCCACAGAGCTGTGAGTGAGGTCAGTACCGTGCTCAGTGGACCTCAGTGGTAACTTAGGGTCATTCGAACCAGCGACCTTGTGAACCCAAGTCTGGTTCCTTAACCACTAGGCCACTAACTGCCTCAAGGGGCTAGGAGAAGAAATTATCACCCACAATGGCTTGAATGTTAAATGTCCTGCCAATTTGCCCAAGATCCTTCTCCACCATTCCACGCTGCACCAGGGGCGTAGCCAGAACCCCAAAAAAAATAGTGGGGCCCAACCCCAAAGCATTGTAGCCTAAGTATGATAATGAACATCATCCCTCGTTATGACATGGTCAGCTCTCTCATTGGATGAGGAGGGCCTGACTGACAAGTGGGCTGGCCCGGGCCCACCCTTGGCTACGCCTATGCACTGCACATACATAAACATAGATACAGAGCAGAAAACGTATGTATGTAAATAACATAGTAAATAACACAGAGCAGTGTGGCATAAGCGACAGACCAGACTAACCACGTCTGTCAAGACATGTCCCTGTCCTTGTCCATGCACAACATAATTGTTACCTTTTCTTTTTTCGTGTCTGTGCACAGAATGGCACAAATTCCCAGGGAGTTTTTGTGTGACTGTGAGCACCCGCACATCTCCCACTATGGGTTTCTTCTTCTTCCTCAAACTTGTCTTTATTTACATTACATTCTATTGCAGTACAACACAATAAATTTGGCAACTGCTTTTATCCAAAGCAATTCTTGCTCGCGATCGGAAAAAAATTGCACAGTGAACGGCCTAGCTTAAGAGGAAAAGTAGCAGCAGTTGTACTTGCAGAAAATTTATGAGCAGTGAAACGAATGTGTACATATGAACAAATGTATATATGTTTGTATATACTGTATATACATATATACTGTATATATACAGTATACTATATACTATATATATAGATGTATAAAACTGAGAATTACACTTACAGTTCTGCAGTTATTAATACAACTAACTGAATTATTAATGTGAGAAAAATACCTAAATTAATATGCTATATATAACTTCATTAAGCTTAATGGAGTTGGTTGATTATAGTAATACTGTATAATGGCCTTTGTATAAATTGGCTATTGGATAAGCTGTAGCATAAGCTTAACAGGGCAAAAAGGAGTGTTTCAAATGCCTGGGTACTACATAATTATGTAGTAAGTTATAAATGTTGCAGTACACTTGTATATTTTAGCACAGTTAGTGGTGTAAAACAAAAGTGTTATGGTTACGTATGTGCACAATATCGGTCAACCAAGCTATTCCGCCCGATGCGAGTATAATTACGTGATATCTGTGAGCTTGTTTTTTTTCTCCAATAATAAAAATTTGATCACAGTCCAGGTTTTACCATTTGCTGCAAGTCGTCGGCTTTATAAAAACGTCTTTGTTGGGTTTTCTAATTTTTGTAATTGTGATTGATTAAGAAAACAACAACAAAATCAGAATCCTGCTGTAACATGTGACAAACTGATGTTAGTACAAGGATATCACTCACCTGCTGCTCAGGTGTGCACTTTTCCACGGAGCTCCTCCCCCTCCTGCTGTTCTTTGCTCCTCTCCTCCGCCTCCTCCTCCTCCTCCTCCCTCTCTCTATCAGGCGCTCTGTTCAGCTGAAGCTGCTGTCGGGAAACAACCTGTTCCTCCGCTGCTCTGTCCGGACGCCATACCAGCGTCTGCCCTAACTTTTTTCCCACCATGAGTGTCGCAGCCTCAGACACTGCATTTTTCTCCGCCATACAGCCCACCACCTCCGTCACCACCTACGGACTGCCGTCTGAAAACCACCTGGAGAATGGAGGGTCCTTGTCGGACGAGAAGTCCAGGACGCTGCGGGTCCAGCAGCAGGTTAAGATGAGACTGGCAGAGAAGTCCACACTTCCGCGACAGAATGGCTCTTCCTCGCATTACGCCATGTCAGGTAGGATAAAAACACTTTTATTTAGGTTCAGTCATGTGTTATTCAATGGCAGAGACGGGGAAATAGACAATATTTTAGGTTTGCGGGAAGCTGGTCAAAGTCCAGCGGTAAACTGTGGAGGAATTGAAATAAAAACCTGTCAAAGTTACCACCCGGGAACATGAATGGTGACAGGTGCTGGTGGTGTTAAAGGGACGGTGGTGTTAACACAGCTGGTCATCTCCCCGAGCAAAAACAAACGAAGAATTGAAGTGTTTTCACTAAACTCAACAAAACCATAACCTGCTGCTGCTGAACTTCCACTGTGTTAAACATTGCAAACATTTGAAGTGACATTTGCAATAGTTTTGGCCGAGCTTAAGTCATTATCTATTGACAAAACAAAATAATGTGTTGTGTGTGTTGAAACTTGTTATTCTTTAAACTTTTATAGCATGTAAAAACTTTTCTGAGGAAGTCAAGATAATATCTGTTGTCAGCAATTTCATTTTCAAAGAGTTCCAGAGATTCCGCAGTGTGTTCTGTATTAATGCATGCATGCATGGGCGTCTGCTCTGTTGCAGTTCGGCTTTTATTTTCCCCTCCTTCAAGAACTTGTCTATTAAGCATCTTTGTGGCAATGTCTCTGAGGAACTGAAGACTGAACCTCAGGCAATGGGTACGATTTTTACACTATGTTCAGTGAGGGTTAATATTTAACAGGTCTAAACAAGTGGTGCATTTATGATCTACCCAGATAGCAGACACAAGGTGAGAGCCTCCCACTGATGGGTTGGGTTTCAGCAGGTCTGACTTTATTTTACAATGCAAGGATTGACGAGACGGCGATGAGATGACAGAAATGTTGTGAGAACTGAACAATGTCAGATATTGATCTGCGGCTTCATCAGCAGGGTCAGATTCATACAGTTGTCCACTGTCTATGAAGTGTAGTATATGTCGAAGGTGGACTTGAGTACTAAAGAGCTATTTATACTTAAATACTGTCATTTTAGAAACCTGGTGATGACTGTGAAAACTGTGCACCTGCTTGGAATTCCCTGTATGTCTTGTGTTACGGCTCAGCACCTCTCTACTTTCCTCTGGCATGAGAGAGAAGAAAAATGTTCTCTTACTGTTTTGGCCTGAAGGGCTTAACACTCTCCAATCTAATAAAGTACTGAAAAGTACAGTAGAGTTCTTTGTTATTGTAAACTTCCACAGGTAGATGACAAAATGTTAACTATTTTTCAACAGGTAATGTCGGCACTGTTGTGGTTTGTGGCTTTCCTGAAGTATACAATACTTTTTTGGAAAATGTTCAGCCTTTAAATACTTTTTCAGTGTCGCAACAACGAGGCCCCTCATTGAAAGAACAGTAACTGCACGTATGTCAAGTGCGGAAAGAAGGTGAAAGCGTAAAGAAGGAGTTGTGGTATCTACCTGAATTTGTACGTGCTTGTCGATTGTTGGCTTTAAGAGCAGAGTTCACTTTTCAAATGATGCAGGACTTTTCAGGGCGTGTTTGCCACCGGGGTTATAAAACCTTTGGCTTTCAGGTGTGCTGGGCGTTGCCAGGGTTGGGCTGAAGCCAAGCCAAAGGATGTTTTAGTCGACTGCTGTTGGAGTCTTCTTTCTTACTGAGAATATTTCAAGATATGTTTACCTTTGGGGTTTTATTCGTGTATCTTCTACAAGGCCCTGCACAATATGTTTAACACAACATGGGGAACAAATCAGTGGTTTGTTTTTGGTCACTTTTGACAACATTTCTTATTCGCTGCCTGGGTGTCTTTACAACAAAAAACTTATGTGGGAAAGTAAGATTTAAGCTCATGTCTGTAGAATTATAAAAAATTGGTTTGGAGAACCCGTATCCTCACGATGTGCTGTAGTTCACATCGTGTCAAGTCTTGTTTTTTTTTAATGAGAGAGCTGACGCACTTGGAAAACGTAATGTGTTCTCATAGCTTTTGTTTATTGCTGTTACACAGTGTACACCGATACAGCATGTAGTACAAATGAGGAGGAAACATTTTTCACCGAAATACCTGAACACTTAATGCATGTACAAAACTGTTCTTTAAGAAAGACAGCGGCTTAAACTGAGTTGTGAGAATTCATGATCACAAAACGAATGTGTCTAATGCATCTTGGCCTGGTCGTTGCACTTTGAAACAAAACCTGATTGTTTACCTGCTCTCTGTGCAGACCGATGCCGATGACTGTGTTTGTGTGTCAGAGGCAACGTGAACTGAAACAGGAGACATCAAACACGACGTTCACTCAGATGCTCCTGTTACAGACTGCGCAGCAGGAAACATTCTATTCACTTTTTACCTATTGTGTTGACTGCAGTCGGACTGACTACCTGATCGCTCTTTTACTCTTATACTATTTCCAACTCTACAGCTCTACAACACAACACAGTGTATTATATAATTTAAATTATTTAAAAATTCTAATTAAAGTGGACTAGAAATTGCGGGATATTTGAGGGTTTCAACTCTTGGAGTTTTTCTTTGAACAGAAATGAAACCAGAAACATTTTTTTTTGTTCTGGAATAAAAACCCCTTTCAAAAAAATGGGAACTGGTAAATACTAGTTGTACTTAGTTCTTTAAAAATCCTATCTAGTCTACCATTAAAGTGATTTGTCTCCTGAAAAGTCCCAAGAATTACATTTTTCTTGTTCTAACCAGTTCAGTAACCTCACCCTGATGATAGAACCCAAAACCAGAAACGGTGAAACTTGTTTTTGTTCTAAAAAGATTGACCAAAAATTCTGGTGTTTTAGGACAGTAAAGACTTTGATTGTAGACTACACAGGATTTATTAAAAAAAAAACACAAATAAAATGGCATAATTTTTAATTATGCATTTCTGTTATTGAACAAAATTTTCTGTAATCCGTTTTTTTGTTTTCGATCCTTGAACCGGTTCAAAGCCCTGGTATATAGATACAAAGTTTTTCCCTGACTCTGTTGATACTTTAATAAAACCCTCACACCCAAACATTGTTCTTAACTTAGCGATAGTTGTATATAAAAGTCTAGCGCAGCATTAATGGATATTTAAATATTTTATTTTATTTGGCAAAACTTTCTTTAAACCAAAGTGACCTACAGAGGAGGGTGAACATCAAGGTTCCTTAGGCTTTTAAACCCTGGACTATCTGCTTTCAAGGCAGCTGAGCCACAGTACCTGAAAACTAGCTTCAAGCAAACCTACAACATTTGTTAGGTTAATTGTCATGCCCTAGTTGGTCTGTGCCACGGTCTCAGGTGTTGAGCTGCTGACATATTGTGAACATTCAGTTGTGTTTGATGACTAAATGAAACAAACTCCATCTTTAGCCTTTCTTTTGTTTCCTGTCTGTAAGTGTGGCTTTGTTTCAAGCTATGTATTTTCCCAACGGGAATATTGTTTTCATCAGGGTAGGTTAAACCTGGTGTGGTCTCTGTGTGCCGTGGTCATCTGATTATTTTGAGAAGTGATCTCCGTGAAAGTCCTTTTTTTTATGAGACCACCATTAGATCATTTAATGTCTGCTTACGCATTTATGAAGAGTGCCGGCAGTTATCACTTCCCTTTGTTGCCTTCTCAGGCAAATGTGAAACCTGAGTCAATGTCTTGTGAGCAAGAGAAGCTGAGTCAGGTTAAATCTGCTACCAGATTATGAGTGGGGAAAAAAAATGATTCACAGTGAATGTATCTGATTCTGGAATTTAAAATTCAACTAAATTCTCTTATTGTTTGTTTAAAACTGAATTGAAGGCTGGTTTTTTAATGATGTTTTTTGTTTTTCTCAGATTATGGGGGATCTTCAACAATGAAGTATCCAAGCTCCGGCTACAGCTCAAAGTCCTCCTATATGTACTCGGGCTCCAAAACCATTGTGAGTACTACAGTATTAGTTCACTACCTCAGTGTGTATATACACGTATCACCACTGACCCTCTGCTAGTGTGGCTGCTGGTCGTCCAGGAGCTGACATGTGTGGTATGTCACACTAGCCTGTAATGGGATCGACTCTTGGTTTTCAAGCCAGCCTTCGAAATTCTTTGAGTTGAGTGATTAAACAGGAAGTACTGGCTTCGCGCCACACATATTTGAACTGTGAGCAGAGGTTTTTAACCCACATAATTGGGTTCCATGAACGTTTTGCTAACGTAACATCTCTTATCTGTTTGAGAAACAGATATGCCCATGTCAATTGCTGTGAAGATGCAATATAAGTCTGTTAGAACCTGCAATTGGCGAAGTCATCCCCACAGTGAGTCATGGCAGTTTAACTCCTGTCACCCCTGTGATCACTTTTCTCCTCCTACTCAGGGGCCACGTATATCGCAGAGGACTGGTTTCAGCTGCCAGTCCGCCGGCCCAGATCTAGCTCAGCTCCAGAGGATCGCTGTTGGAGTTGGTGGTGGCTATGGCGGCGGAGGCGGCAGCATGTACAGAGAGGAAGTGCGCATGGGCGGCTTCCAAGCACCAGTCAGACAGCAAAGCCGCATAGAATCAGAGACCTACCAAATGAGACAACAGCCAATGACCATCAATCCATGGATGGTTGACGGCAGCGATGCCGGCAGCTTGATGTCGGAACGGGACGCCACCTACAGCCGTCAGTACGCCCAGGGCACAATGAATGGCTACGGCACCACTCAGATGAGACAGGGTGGGGGCAGTGTGACCTATGTCCCAACCCTGCAAAGATCGATCAGCGGAACGATGTCCCGCGTTGGGGGGATGACGGGAGGAGAGGTTGAGATGGTCCAACAGCATTCCTTCAAAGGCCCAGCCCACCGCACCATCAACAGGATTACGAACAGAAATCGCATGAGTATGGGTTCCGTGTCGGGGGCATCCTACGTCAGGGGAGGTGACATGGTGGACAGAGGATCCACGTGCGGATTATACTCCCTTACCAGTCCTCATTCCCAGTCAAACCTAATGATGCGTCAGGGAACCATTTCTCGTGCCATGTCCACCAAAAGCATCCACAGTGTGGGCAGAGGCATGGACATCTATGGTGGTCAGATGGAGCGTGGAATCAGCTTGGGCAACCTCAGCGGGTGAGAATATCCAAGAATGTACTGATTTATTGTATGTTGAAGTATTGAGCTTGACATATTCCCAGTATTGTTTACAACACAAGTTCAGAAGACATTGTTATTGATTAGTCTTGTTTCATAATTTATCTCAAACATTTTTTTAACTTTCCAATTGTTTGTAGGCACGAGACCTTATTTGAATATCAAGCATAGTACCAAGAGTACTGGACTAGTACTGCCGCTATGAATTAGTCTAATACAAAAGTATATTCCAATTTATCCAAATATTAAACCCCTTGTCACTAAAACAGCTCAAAGTCAACCAGCAAATAACACAACAAGTTGTAAACTTAACATTGTGCTGTTACACATGCTCAAAATATTGTTACAGGTGCAATGCAAGAGGAAGCACCAACCAAGACTTTTGTTTTTTTGGGATTTAACACCTGTAACATCATGAGTTTGTTCTACTTGCGTGCAGTCCTTTTTTGTGCATGTCAGATGTAGAGTTAGACATGTTTGGATATGGATATGAATCCTTTTTTTAAAACTTTTTAACAAATAATCATGTTTGCACAAGGACAAAGACAAAAAAACGTCCGTACACCTATTGACTGTGGAGTGATGCTGTTGAAAATGTAAAACAAAAATTGTATTTAACAAATTGAAAAAAAAGAAACATATATTTGGAGTCAAACTCTTTAATTTAGTCCTAAAACTTTATAAATAAACAGATGGGTGTGTCAAGACTTATCCTGGGAAAGTGAGGAAAAACACGGTGTATAGTCTTTTTTTATACATTACCATATAATTATTTTACTAATTACTATTTAACCGGTTCCTGTATTTATATTATCACCTCAGTGTTGGTGTCGGTGAAGTCGGTGACTGTGAATCTAATACAGCAGAGCGGTTGTGTCACAACAGCAGTGTTATGGGGTTTCAGTGAGGGCGTGTCTGAGGTGAAGTGTGTGTTTCCACAGTGCCGTGTGTTGGGAGGTGGCTCCATTGTGGCAGAACTGGTTTTGGGTGTGGCCGCTTAGTTTCAGTCCTAACATTTCACACATCCCACAGCATGTTGGAGCTGCAGACCACTGTAGGATTTATTTTTTTTAATTGAAGCCCTCAGATAAATAACAGTATTTACTGTGGCTGCTGTGTGGCTTTTTATTCATAACATGCAGAGGACACACGGGGTCTCGAGCTACCAACAGACAGATGATCCATAACTGAACTGAATTTGTTAATCTGGCAGGATCAACGCCTTGGACATGCCCACCGCAGTGATGCACCTGAGGGAGTCTGACCCAGACCTGCAGGTCCTGGGCGCCGCCTACATTCAACATGAGTGTTACAATGACAACGAGGCCAAAAATGAGGTAATAAAAACAGATAAGACCTGTGGTTGAAATTCCTCCGCCACTGTCTTCTCTGTAATAACTATGGACATAGTTCTCAGTCATTGACATTCCTGGAGCTCCACTGTGAGGGATGTTTGTCCATATCTACTGTAAGAAAGAGGCAGCAGCTTCATCGTTGCTCGCTCTGTACTGTACTGTACTCTACTGTACATTACTATCAATGCTGCTCTCCTAATGTACTCTGTCCTGTACAGGTGCTGACTGAGTAGTAAACTGTTACATAATGTTCTGTAATGACCTGGGTCCAAAGTTCACTGCAAAGTTTGAAGCACTGAAATATTTAGTTGATTCTCTTTAGTGCATGACCAGAAAGTAGAGAATTGTTGACAATTCTAAGAAATGTTTGCTTATGCAATAGTCATAAAGTCAAGGCTTCACTGTGGACAATCTGGCAAATAAAACCAAGTCAAACTATAAATGGGTTATTAGTCAAGTCTCAGTTTATTTATGGGCTGCATAAATGAGTTTCTAGCTTTAGCTTTCTGTAGTTACTTTATGCGGAAAAAGATCCAGAGCAGTCCTGTCCAAAACTGTTCCACAAAGGGCTGGTGTGGCTCATAGTTTGATCACATAGATCACATAGTTTGACCAATCAGCTGTCTGATGACTGAGATACCTTGATTAAACCTGCCAACTTTGGTGTGCTACTACTTGGTTGGAACAAAAACCTGCGGTGGCCCTTTGTGGAACAGGTTGGCCATTCTGATCTAGAGGCCTTTTATGTTTACAGCGGATTTCTATTGGTTGACTGAAGTCATTTGTAATATAAAGCAGTGGTCCCCAACCACCGGGCCGTGGACCGGTGTTGGTCCGGTGTTAAGCTGAAATGATGTTCAGCTTAACACAATTTATGGTATTTTATTATTAGATGCTAAAAAGTGTTTTGATAAAGGACCAGATCCCCTTGTGTTTGAGTGTCCAGGAGATGTCCAAAAAATACCACTTTTATGCTGGGTGTTTCATTTTCATTATCCGCTACACCTCAAAGACCGGTCCGCGAAAAAATTTCTAGACGTTTGACCGGTCTGTGGCGCAAATAGTGTTGGGGAACGCTGATATAAAGGCTTAACATTCCTTAAATTACAATAGAAACAAGTGGTTTGGACCAAATGGAATTGGCAGCAGCTGAAGGAGTGGTAGATGATGGTGGATGAATGGAAGAGGAGAAGTTGTTGATATTTAATTTTTTAGTAATTAACCAAGTCAGTGTTCTCAGCCAACCAACACTCAGAGCTAACACTGACACCTCTTTATTTCCAGGTGCGTCGTCTGAAAGGCATTGCTGATCTGGTGAAGCTGTTCAACAGCGAGAACCAGGAGGTGCAGTGCTACGCCACCGGCGCGGCGCGTAACCTCATCTACGAGAACATGGACAACAAAGTGGCCCTGATCGAGGAGGGTGGAATCGGACAGCTGACGGAGGCGCTGAAGGACTCTAACGACGAGCTGCACAAAAACATCACAGGTGAGATAATCAGTTCTTATGATGCACCAACATGACAGGACAGGATGAGCTGAGCCAAGACTCACGCTGAGGGAATTTTGTTTTAAGCAAGAACTACATTTCTGATGCAAATTTAGGTGCAATTGGAGGCGACAGGATCTTGGCAGCGGCGTCCTCAGAAGCCTTTGAGATGGATATTAGCACATATCACACAAACTGAATGTTCCAGAGTCTCAGTGTTTACTGTAACTAAGTTGATCTGATGTCCTGACATCCGTCCCTGAACTCAGTAGTAAATTGTGTCGACTGACTGACGTGGATTAGTTCCACTTTGCTCAGCTGTCAGCACATCATCTCTGCTGTAAGACATCTATACAACGGTGTAACAAAACATGTTTAATGTCTGCAGGTCTGCACAAAAATGGAGGTTGTACAAAGCAGGTTTCCTTGCGATGGAAATGCGTATGGAATGCAGAGGTTCTAATATTCTTTAGGCTTTAATGGATGGCATCAGGGAGTGTACAGTACAGGAGCTGTCTGGGCTTGTGGTTCTAACGTGACTGCTGTAAATCATGATGAGCAAGTTATGTACTGTAAATGCTAAACTGTGATATATCACTGCTGAGCCATTGGGAATTTTCTGTAAGTCTGTGTTGTTGTTTGAGTTTTCGTCAACATCTTTTTTTAAACACTTATTATTTAGGTTTATCTAGTCCAAGGATGTTAGACTCATTTTTACTGGGCGACCTCTTCAGCGATGCGGTTCTCCTTATAGGACTGGTTATAAATGAAAGACAGTAAATCCATAACATAAGTAAAGGATCCTGCAGTTTATCATTTTTGTTTAAGTTACATGCCGTCCTGTGTAATAAAAATAAACCCTTTTGATATATCACCCCAAGAAACTTGATGGCATGGACTAATATAAAGAAAGTCTAAGAAAGGTTTAGAACCAAACACTAATAAAAAAAAAACCTGTCTGTTTTGTGAGCAGGAATCCTGTGGAATCTTTCATCCAAAGACAATCTGAAGGAGAAACTGGCCAGGGAGACTCTTCCCGACCTGACTGAGAAGATCCTGATCCCCCTGTCTGGGGGTGGAGACTCGGAGGAGCTCCATCACTCCCCCTCTGAAGCTGACATCTTCTACAACACCACAGGATGCCTCAGGTATCTTTGTCCGATCTGTGTGACAGCACCATGGATGTTGGCTCTACTGTAAATACATTTCCATCCTGTCAACCTGTTCTAACAGGTCACCTGAGCTCACGTGTCTACTGCAGTCGGGGCTTCTCTTTGTTCACTTAAAGTCTTACCCTTTCATAAGACCTGTCTTCACGCTAGTGTTAATGGTTCCAAAAGAGTTGGAGTAGATGTGAATGTGTTGATATTGTAGAGTTGGGGATCAAAAATAGTAGGATTACAAAATATAGAATTCTTAGAAAAATAGAATTTCTAAGGGGTTTAATACAGAGCAGCCTGAGAACCAGCCTGGCATTTTGATCCAGCCCGCAAGAATTCGTCCAAATTATACTAATAATCTATGTTGTTATTATAATTCTGCCATATCCCTGCATCACCTGCATTTCCCCCGATAGACAAATTCAAAGTAGTAGTAGTAGTAGTTCATGTAGTACTATTAGATAGTAGATGACTGACACAAGAACAGTCTCCTACTCCTGCTTCTGTTTTGTGCCAACTAATTTGTCACATGGGAAAAAGTTGTAACTAATTGATCATTAGTTGCATATTTACTGGGATTACATCATCGTCAGCCGTAGTATACTACAGTATTATGTTGTAATAGTGACACCAAGGTGAAGGACCAGGGGTTTCTAACCATGTTTCTGCTCCGGCCTTTGTCAGGAACCTGAGCTCTGTGAATGAGAAGACCCGTCAGCAGATGAGACAGACACACGGACTGGTGGACTCACTGGTTGGCTACATTAGGTCCTCTCTTGAACAGAACAAGGCAGAAGACAAGGTGAAGAACAGAAGAACAGTGCTGTGACCAAAGATACTGTCCTGTAGTACTGTGAACAAAGCTAATGTCCTGTAGTACTGTGAACAAATCTACTGTCTTTTAGTACTTTGATCAAAATAACTGTCCTGTAGTATTGTGACCAAAGATAATGTCCTGTAGTCCTGTGACCAAAGATACTGTCCTGTAGTACTGTGACCAAAGCTGTGATCCTGTAATTCCGAGATCTGTTCATTGAACGTTAGTGAATCTCTTCCTGTCAGGGTGTGGAAAACGCTGTGTGCGTCCTGAGGAACCTGTCCTACCAACTGTACAGCGAGATGCCACCATCTGCTATGGCACGTCTGGAAGGACCAACCAGAGATCAGGACTCAGAAAGGGGCAGCGCTATTGGTTGCTTTACACCTCACAGCAGGAAAACCAAGAACGTACGTACACAGTACAATTGAATTCTTCAGGTTGAAACCCTTGGAGCTGGAGCATGAGACCAACCGTCCTCTACTTATGTCCTACATGTCAACAGAGCAGGAACCAGGAGCTGTCCACGTTCACCGAGGTGGCTCGAGTGCCAAGGGGCACTGAGTGGTTGTGGCACCCCCAGATAGTGGGACTGTACAACAACCTGCTGCAGAAGTGCGAGATCAACGCCACCACACGTGAGGGCGCTGCTGGAGCTCTGCAGAACATCACAGCTGGAGACAAGAGAGTGAGCACAACAGTCCATCAACTTACCATTAAGCAACTATATAAATAGATGTATTTGATTATTTAGACAAGGATTGCAATTTTGTACTTTTTTTTTCTTGTTTTGCAGTGGGCGTCAGTGCTAAGCCGCGTGGCTCTGGAGCAGGAGCGTATTCTGCCCGTGGTGATGGACCTTTTACGAACAACCAATGACCTGGAGCTGCGCTCACTCACGGGTTTCCTGCGGAATCTGTCACGTCACGCCAGGGACAAGGACGACATGTGTAAGTCTGTTTTTTTTTTCCTGTGACACAAAACGCTAGGGGAGATACCTGCTCTGCATTATCAGCAAACCCAGATTAACCACGACGGCCATTTTGACCGTTTTCGTACCAACATGGATTCACGACTTATGAAACTATTCCACTGTTATTCAGACGTGTTCAACTTGAGGCTTTTCAAACCGATTTCCTTCACTTTTCCATTTGAGGAAAATTATTTACAACAACTTCAATTATGTTATAATTTATGTTTCAGAGAAAAGTTAGAGCTGAATTCCTGAGGCAGGATTTATGATGGGAGAATTAGAACATCTGGAAAACCCAGAAGAGTAATTTATTTGTCAATAACACTGAAAGTTGATTTGGTATTTACTCAGATATTGAAATAGGAAACAAATGTGAGAATGTTGGAACTGCTTATCTTCAAACAACTGGTCCTTAGGAAATGATGTGAGGTCCTGGTCGCTGTCTTCTTACTTGTGTTCTTTATAATCAAAGTAGAAACCAAATGTTTATCTCTTTTTTTCTCAAACTCTGAAGTCAGGCTGACTGAAGTTAATTTGTCTGTTCGTTTTCAGCAACAAAGACAGTGAGCGTGATGGTGAACAAGCTGCCAGGAAGCGGCGAGAAAGAGCCGTCCAGCGAGGTGGTGGTCAACATCTGTGGTGTCCTCAACAACCTGGTGACCTGCAGCTCTTTAGCTGCCAGAGACATCAACTACTTTGACGGAATTCCCAAACTGATCGGCATCAAAGAATCAGCCAACGCCAGGTGAATCTCAACCGGAGAAATGTAGACCTTTGCTGGACGATATACTGGGCATTGGCTGTGGTCGTTTTCTCAAAATATGTGTTTCTCAAAATATGGGGCGCAGAGTGAAGGTGGTAGGTGCCCCATGCTTAGCTTTGAGTTATTATTAACACTACATTGACCGTGATTATAAACTCAATGAACTCATGCTACATTAGCAAATGAAAGAATAACAGGTTCATTTTTTAATGATTTACAAAATGTTTTCCCAAGACTGGGGAGCAACCCTTCGATGAGTCACAAGAGATTTTTTTTGTGGTCGTCTCGTCTTGATTCGTCATGATTCTTTGTTGTTCATGGTCATTTTTGAAGGTTCAACAGTTTACTGATGGTCAATGGTTTAGGATTTATGTCTATTTGGGAAACACTGTGATGAGATAGGTGCAGGAAAATCCTTTTCTTTTGAGGTGAACTGTGAACTCTAACTGTGATTTTCTTTTTTTTCTGTCCAAGCCCTGGAAGGATGAAAGCAGCCAAAGCAGCATCAACGGTGCTCAGCAACATGTTCCAGTACAAGAAACTGCACAGACAGTACAAACAGGTGAGTGTAAAAGAAATAAAAATCCAACTAGAAAATTCCCCATCAGAGAATTCCATCACAATGGAACGTATTGTCATTAAACCGGGGGAAAACAAAACCTTAGAAACCAGGATGAAAGGTTAGGTTGAGGTTTTAGCAACAAGGTCGGATGATGTGGTTGGACAGGATGTTGTCATGCCTCAAGACACAGCACTGTCATCTGATATCATCACGACCCTAGAGGTATTAAGAAGTCAGTTGTTCTGAGCCAGAATTAAATTCTACCGTTTGTAATAGCACGTCTGTCCAGCAGGAGTCGTTTCCTGTAAACCTTCGTTAGACGTCAATGGAAAATAAAAACATTTGAATCCAGGCATTACTTTCTCAGACAATATAAATATCACCAAGGTCATTTTAGTAGGATTTGTCAGATGTCAATTCTTCTTACTCGACTTTAACTCATGAAAAATTATGTAATAACCATTTCTTAGTAACATAGTATCTGTCAGATCTGCAAATGCTAGGTTTGAAGAATGTCACTGACTTGAGCAATGACAGGTTTAGAGATTGGTAGAGACGTAGTCAGGGTGGAGGCTGGTAAAGAGATAAACCACTAAATGACAGAGGAATCACTCTGGAGTGACACGAGTCATGAGCAGAAAGGTCTAACTCACAGTTTTCTACAGAAATCTTAGATTTTAGATTTGCCTCCCCTGAAGCCCCACCCTGTGGCTGTTAACGCAAGACAAAAGAGTGAGAGTGAACAACCGAGTGTGTGTTTGTGTGTGAGATCAGTGACATTCCTGGCCTGCTGCTGATCCCTCATCAGTTGGGTGGCATATGTTCCCAACTCCAATCTCTGGCAGCTCACACTTTTAGTGCTTTAACACAAACAGGGACACACCCGACGGGGCGAGGCCTGGTCTTGAGCAGGAGTATGTAGGTTTACTGCCTTCTGCAGATTAACACTGGCCCCTCCCATGGGTGCGGCACCGAGCTTATTTCCTAATGTACAAGTCACAACAGAGCAATAATGTGTTATTGCATGTTTTACAGTTTTGACTGAATCATCAGACCTCACCTGCACGACATATACAAACACATTCAGCCATTCATTGAGCCATAGAGAGCTTCCTTTTCACTTTCAAAGCATCCATTACCAGAATAGTTCTGTTCTAAAAATATGTAACCACCAGGGTGTCAACTGTTCTTATTACAATTCTTAACATTTTTTTTTTTTAAGAAAACAAAGTCCTTGACGTTGGCATCTGCTGTGTAACCTCTGTGTGGATGCTCCATTTATACTATGGCAAACGTGTAAACATTTCCACGTAACATCTGTGAAGATTCTAGCTCATCCACGTCATGTTATCTAAAGAGTTTAGTTGCAAGTCCTTGTTTCTGGGTCCAGAACCTTGTCTCGCATCATTTCCTAGGAGTTCACCGTCATTTTTGCCAGTTCATGAACTGGATTTTATTGTTTAAAGCTTAAGAAATACTGATTGTTCAGATGTCACTCAGTTGACAATACCATATCCTCATTAATGGTTAATGATTTAGAAATAAATATGTCTCCTTTGGTTGTGAAGGTTTGTGACTTTTAAAATATGGACCCCCAGAAAAAAATTCCTCAACTGAAGACCTTTATCAGTTTCCGGTTGTGCAAGAGGGAACTCCAGTAGTTCTACTTCTTTAGACCAGTCCCTTCTCCAAATGAAGTTCCTCAATTGAGGAACAAAAAGTATTTTAGCTCCAAGAAGAAGTCAAGCTACTAACAACTGAACTCTTTGGAAACTAACACTTTAAATATAAGTCTTTGTTTAGAAATATGTTATTATTTGCTCAAAGATTTTTGTTTTTGCATTTACAGAAAGGATATGGAAGGATGGATTTTGTGGACATGTCCATCTAAGAGGACAGTGACATGAGTCACCAACAAGGAAAAAGATATAAACTCTTAAACTATCTCTTCATACTTTTCAAGATAACAAATCTTCATCTTCAACGCTTTGAGAGAAAGCTGACAGACAGGTGCAGGTTGATTAACGACTCAGAGAATGTGGTCTTGTCGCGATGGACTGATGGACTCGTGGTTTTACAGATATGAGCAGCTTTACTTCTCAATGATTGACCTGTTTGTGTGTTTATATGGAATCAGGGACTTTTTTTTCCTTTAGGTTTATACATAAAAAAATAATGCATTATTGGTAGATCTTTGTTTCTTCATCAACAATGTTTGAACTCCAGTGCCTTATCTCTCTAACTACAAACCTTCATGCAAAACAAGGTATAGAAAGCCTTATTGTAAATACTTTCTCTTATAAACCTCTAAAATAAGAAGTTTAACACAGTGTGGAAAAGCATCTGTTTTTTTTTAAGTCCTAGATGAATGTTCAGAAATATTAAATACCATATAGCGAATACTGAATGTAAACCAGAGAATTTATATTTAGTGTGTGAATAATTTTGAATGTTATGCATCATAATAGAAGGTGGGATATAGATTATTTTGTGCCTAGAGAATACTACTGCATTTCCCTAGAGCTTTTTTTTAAACCTCTGATCTGTTTGAACCTGCAGATTTAGCAATTCTTCTGTCAGAGAGACAGAAAAAGCACAACTACTACTGTTTTCTTCTTTAACTCACCTGCATACATGCCGTTTGTCTGATGTATTATTGTGTGCGAACTGGGTGTGAGGAAGAATGTGTTGTCAGAGCAAACACGAAGTTGTTTTGTATGTTGAACCCTTTGCGGCACTCGGCATTGTATTTGTGTCATTTTAATTAAAGAAAGTGTGGTTATTACCCTGCAGTTGTGTTGGTGTTCTGCAGAAAACACCATCTTTTGTATTTGCCTGTGTATAATAAAATACTTGTATTTTCTGGATATTTTTCAGCTAATAAAGAGAAATTGTATTCTTCTGAGGATTTGTCCTGTCTTTGTACAGTATCCACTGCAGCATTTTTTTTTTGGAGTGTCAGCTCCTCCCCTTGTAGACATTCATCTTGTTTACACATTGAAGTTCTCATACAGGAACATCACTGGTTGTCCTCAGCTGCGCCCTTATTTGGGTTTATGCCCCTCTGAAAAATAATCATTACAGGTTATCAGCAGGATCAGCAGAAGGAAGAATTCATGAAGCTCAATTGTCTGGTTATCAAGGCTTCAAAATTAAGTCGATCAAAGTTTTCACTACTACAAAAAAAATGAAAACTAGAAAGACCTTCAACTTGTTTGAAGTTTAAATCTGAAATCCAAGTCCATGTTATGATATAAAAATCCAAAACAATCCCTCCTAAAGAACTGAGTTCCTCCCTGTTGTATGGCAGAACACAGCGCCCTCTGGTGGTGGAAAAAGAACGCGGTAAGAAATTTTTTTTAAAATACAAATTAAATTAATTTCCTGATTGCTATAAAACTAATCCGTACTATTTCTTTTAAAACACTACACAATTGTACAAAAACAATGCAAACATGACATTTCTTTGGTTGTGGAAACTGAACAGATAAGCAGAACCCAGATAATCTCACAAAAAAAATGTTTTTTTTAACAACACAATGAAAAAAAACTACATCTCAGATGTCTTCAGTGACCAAGCAGTAGAAATCCGAGCGAGCTGCATAGTTGCGAGAACCCAGGTCTGACACATCGATTCCCGGGGGTCTGGGCTCTGTGGTTGTGATCGGTGCGTTAGGAAGGACCGGAGCTTTACGGGACAGAGTCTTATAGACAGGAAGACGGACACCTGCAACAAAATGAAAGTTTTATTTATGATTGGCTCCATAACGGTGGAAATTTTTTTGCTATAAAAGCCACTTTTGTTCATTGTGAAAGGTTACGTTACAGTAAACCAATGACTGAATGCTGTGGTTCGCCCTACAGTGTGAATGCAGTTTTACCCAAATCCCCTGCAGGGTCTGTATCTGGGTGGCAGTTTAAGTAGTCTGGTTCCAGGGTCAGCATCGGGTCCTTGTCGTCCTGCAGCACTGTCTGCGGGTCACCTGCATACTCCGAATGGAAGACAATCCGCCGGGGCATGGCCAAAGACAGTTCCTTCCAGAAGACTGAAAATGGAGTCTATAAAAAATAAATATTAATCATCTTCTAATAAATGGAAGTATTGGGATTGTGATTGAAAAGAATTTATGAACCACTGTTCCTAAGGCGTTGTCTCCTTCTTACCACAGAGTCGTGTCTCCAGGTGAGGACAGTGAGACAGTGCTGGTGCTCACTCAGCAGCTGCTTGGTCTCAGGCCTCATGCGTTTGGACTGACCCTCTAACAGGATGAGGATGGGTCGCTGGTTTAACTCCAGCAGGTGCAACAGTCCCTGCCTTCACATGGACAGAGGAAGCGTCACGGACGACAAGGGATGACCCGCTTATGGACGTCAGTGTTCAGTCTCACCTGAAGTTACTGCAGCACCAGTCCTGCTCCAGGTAAGCGTGGCTGAGCAGAACGATGAGCCGTCGTGAGCGACTCACGTTCATCAGCAGTTCCGCAGAAGGTTCTAGAGAGGATGATGATGAATGTCAGCGACCGATAATTGACAAGTGACGCAGTGAATAACTATTTCGGTCCTGATCCAACTCACGTCCACCAGGTAGGATATCATTCTCATTCAGATGCAGTTTGTATCCATTTTTATTCTCCAGGTGAGGTTTGAGGATGAAGTTGACAAACTTCCTGTCATGGTCGTTGTTCACGTAGGAGACGTAGGCGTCGTACAGTTTCCCGTCTGTTCACGGAGAGAGAACCAGGACGTTGTAGTGTTTGCACTAATTATTAACCATCACATGGTCTATGGCTCTTACACATTTATCTCACCATTCATTTCAACTTCTCCAAAGGAGTTTCTGTACCAGAGCTTGAGGTTGAGGTGACACCTAGAGTATATAACAGCAGCTACACCCAGGAATAGGAGGAGGACGGTGGCCGCCGCCACGGCAGCTGTGTGGCTCGGCCTGTCTGCAGATAGAAAGCAGAAGTTCTATGTTACATTTTAACCTTTAAAACAGGATTATTAGGAAAACAGAGTTCCACCAAAGATGATCTACTTTACTCCTGGGCGAAGCTTGGTAGCTCCATCTCTAGGATCATTCTTCTACCAATGTATCCACTGTCCCTCCTCTGAACATGTCCAAACCATCTCAATCTGTCTTCTCTAGCTTTTTCTCCAAACCTTCCCATCTGTGTTGTCCCTCTAATCACCTAATTCCTGATCCTGTCCATCCTTGTATCTCCTAAAATTGAATAATAATGTCATAAAACAAAGGCTTAAATGCTAAACACCTTTTAGCCTTTTCTACTGTATCTATCAGGAAAATGCTGGCATTGCAGGGAAAAGGTAGATGGACAATGATAACTAAATTAATAGTATAATTTGGACCAATCTGTTGGGTTATTTAAAATGTCTGATCTAATTCCAAATAAACTTTTTTATAATTTAATATTTTAAATCATCTATTTAAGCCTAATTAGATTAGTAGATTACAATGTTTTTCCACCTACATTTTCACAGAGGTTTAAAGATTAGAGCAATTACTCATTCTGCTTCATCGGCCAAAGTCCAAAAAAAAAACTTTCTCTGCAACATGTTTTTTTTTTTTTTTTTTTTAATGTTCTTCATCTTGTTTAGCAAAACTGGTTTCTTGCTCTTACTTGAGTTTTGTAGGCTGAAGTCAGATGACACATTCCTCACAGTGCAGCTGTACAGCCCAAAATCTGTCTCCTCCTTGAGAGTAACTGTCAGCAGATTGTTAACCACGAGCTGACCAGAAACTGGAGACCTGGAGATGTAGAATAAAAACCAAACCAACCCTAACGCTTAGTCTCAAATATTAACACTTCTGCATTAACAAGATGTGTGTAAATCACCATGAGGAAGAATTTTGCATGTGGAGTGAGGCGTTGGTTAGAGGTTGACCGTCTCTGCTCCAGTGCAGTGTGATGTCACACAGTTCCTGGTTCGGGTCCCAGGGAAGATCGGCGGTGCAGTTCAGGTGGACCGTTGATTCCCAGCTGGCCCACACTGTGGTCAGACCTGCCTTTGGTTTAAAGTCTGGGGGTTTGGAGCACTGGGACTCTGTGTGGAGACAAACCACTGTTATACTCAGACAATAGAGGCCTTCATGTCCACGGCCAGGCAGTGATAAAGACGACCTCTGTGAGGGACACTGAAACCAAATGCCTGCACCAGGTGTAGTCCGTCCTTTCACAACTCCACAAACCCTCGCTTTTTCTGAATATTCAAATACCAGCCTAATACTATGTGGATCACACAGCCATATTTTTGTCTTTTCGACAAATACTACTCACCTTCCAGTGGGCTCACCACCCTCAGGAAGGCTCACAGAGGATGAAGATGAATGACTGACTAAATAAACATCTAACCTTTAACTATGAGACGCACAGTAAATGCATCTCTGTCTCCGTGTTGTTTACAGGTGTAATTGCCCTGGTCTTCGAGGGTCAGGGAACTGAACTCCAGGTAGGCTTTCCCCTCCTGACCACGGAGTGGTTCACAGTTCTTCAGCCAAGTCACACTGGAGTTCTGGACCTGTGAACCCTCCAGGGAGCAGTTGAGGTGATAGGGCGGCCTATGTTGGCCCATGAACTGAACCTGCTCCTCATATCTGCCCCCATCCACACAAGTCAAAGCTGAAAAGTGAAGAAATTAACATTTTAGTTAATTGTTTTTTTTACATATAATCAATATTGCAACAAATGCTAGAGATGGAGCTACCAGGTAGGAGACAAAGATATTGTCTCCAAAGAGATTGATGGATGCAGTTAGGGAGGACATGGAGGTAGTTGGAGTCAGAGTAGAAGATACAGAGGACAGGTATGAGACTTTGTCTCCTACCTGGTAGCTCCATGTCCAGTGGCCCAGGTATTAAAGTGGAAAATGTTGATTCACAGGGACAAGACAAGAAGATCAAGTTCTTATTTTAAGTTCTTCATTTTCTTTGAGGAAGCAGTGAAAGATTTTCAAGGAACTCTGGCACGTTTGAGTTTCCTACATCTGAACTGCTAAAAGCAAGTCAGTCCCAGTAGTAGACCTCCAGACTAGAGGGTCTGACTACACTAACACTGCCCCCTGGTGGCTGACTTCTCTTTCTGACCTAGTTCACAAACTACGACTTGTGAAGTTAACAAGTCGTAGTTTGTGAGTTAGTTAAACCAGTCTTATACAGCAATAAAAACTGAGAACAGTAAACTACACCTGATAATACTGTACTCGTTGCACTTTCCATCTTTCTTTTTCATTAGATTCAGATTAAATAAACGAAGAGGGGGCGGGACTTCCTTTACTACCGTCATTTATCACAACCTGTGTTTACTCACTACAGCTTCGTACAACGTGTGAATTGCAGTGAAGCATAAAACAAACACCGTTTACTTTTTCACCCTGACTGGCTGTAAATGTACATTTTCCCAACACTGTCAAATACAACCTTATCTTAATTAGTTATAATAACTTCGTTATTATAAAGGTATAAAGGACACGTACAGTAAAAGCACCATTGAACAGCTTTCTTTATTTTTGTTATGACTTTAGTCGGAGTAGTTAAGCTCTAACTAGGGTGACATCACAGTCATTTGGACGTTACGGTTATTGTCCCGTGACCCAGGTTTTCTCCTAGGACCTAAAAAAATAACCCCGACTACTCTCGTTCTGCTGGATATTCTCCTCCCAAAATAACTTAACTAAAACCTGAACAACTGGCCCCTCTGGTCTCCTTATCTCTAAATATGAAACCTTTTTAACTTCTCCTTTATTCTTTTTTCTGTGGTTCGTGTTGACAGGTGGACTGCAGAGTCCAAAGTCCCCTCTCTGGTAACATGTCAACATGTTTCCAGACAACAGCCTGACGGTAAACCTGTTTTCTGACTGTTTCACCATTAGTCACTAAAAGAATAAAAACGAGCAATAATTAAAAACATATAAAATCCCAATAATAAGGAGGTGACGATACGTTGATAAGTCTTTCTCGTTGCATATCACATAGCGTACCAATATATTTATATACTGAATATATATATATTTTTGTGAAGCTCTTACCGACAGTTGGTGACGTCTGGCTACTCGATAAGCCGGTGAGCAGCAGCCACAGGAAAAGCACTTTAACAATCCCAGCCATCGCGCTCAGGTGTTCTCCTTTACCCAGCTGGGCTCTTGGTTCGATTCCACATACGTGTTAGTTCTTTACACATTAATTACATGATTTAAAGTCGAGAAGCCGACAGTTTTAGAGGCGCTTGTCTTCCGCTTCATCAACTGCACCTGTCCTGAAAAAAACCACAACCGCTTCCATTGGCTCAGCGCGGTCACGTGACGTTTACACAAGCGTTCACCGCGATGTTTGTACGTGGTTAATTAACTCCGACCAACGTTTCACAGTAGCTTTGACTGTTTACACAGTTTAAGATTGAACATTAGAGCTCATTTTTTATTATTTAATAACTTTTTTAATCGTAAACCTCTAAAATGTCCAACATAACTGCATTACAGTTACATAACACAGATGTGGAAAGAAGTTTTTGGACAAGCCATTAGCTTTACCATGCTAATAGCAGAATTACTGAATGAAAATCTGATGCTGATTATTTACTTTTTGTTCCATTTTGAACAAATTAATAACATTTTTTTTTACTTTGCTACTGACAGTGTGTCTAACTGACATTTTGAAACTGCTCGGAATTTAGTTATGTATTACTTCTTAAAACATTTAATAAAAAAAATTGTATAAGTTTCAACTGTTTTATTCAGATACACGTTTGACCAGAATCTTTACCTTTTATCTTTAACCTTTAAGTCTGAGACAAATCTCTAAATATTTAAAAAAGTAATACAGTTGAAACAATTTTTGGATTAATCTTGGTATTTTTTATTTTCATTCTATATCTCTTGTTTCATTGTGTGATATTCTTTTAGATGGTATATTTTTCATAGTAACATTTTTATTAAAAACATACACCTTTTTTTCAAGTAGTTCCATCATGTTTGATTTTAAATATAATCCTGTGTGAACAAACAATGTGACGTTTCATTAGGTCACAATTTATTTATACAAAACATAATAATACAAATATTTAGAAGAGACGTCATACAGTTTAAAAAATGCCACAATAAAACAGCAATAAAAATAAAGGAAGCGTCTTAGCAAAACAAAAAGTGCTGTATCTACAACACCAGTATAAATACTACAAAAGGCGTTTTAGAAGAAAAAAAAATCAACTGTCAAAAAAAGACATCCATTAAAAAAGCTGTCAGTGCATTTTTTTTAAATTAGGTAATACCACTTTCTGTTTACGTCTGACTCTAACGTTTACATCATAGATTAGGAAGCAGGCACTTCACATCCAAATTGAAAATAACCAAAGAAAGTGGAAGGCCTCTCCAATATTGATGGCTTTGAAATTGATTCAACACTGATAGTCTGAACTCTACAATAAAGAGGGCAGCACAGGGTTAATGTTCTAAGAAGAGCCTTGTTTGCTGTCACGCCTCAAATGACCTGCAAGAGTGAACACAAGCACGAGGTCAGCAAGATTCCTCCGTATACGACCACAACCACAAAAACTGTTTGTTCTTCAGACTGAGATGATATAAAGACAAACACAATAATGGAAAATGGTAAATACTGATAACAGATCGGGTACTAATTCGTGATAGAAGAGAGACAGCTAAGGTGAAGGGACAGGTCTACAGGACAGTTGTGAGACCAGCCATGATGGATGGGTTAGAGACATTAGGAATAAGGGACAGAGAGGAGATTGATGGATGCAGTGAGAGAGGACATGGACGGGGTTAGAGTTGAGGATACAGAGGACAGGGGGAGATGGAAAATGTTGACTGGCTGTGGCCACCCCTAAAGAGTAGACAAGCTAAAAGGATAAGAAAAGATCGGATGCTAATCAAAATACGTTATTCCCCAGGCATAAATGCGTCATAAGTATATAGTTATGTCAGAATGCCAATCTACAACCAGACCTGTCAACCAACATATTTCTTTCCACTCACCTGAGTTCCTCCTTAAGTCTGTTGAGTTTGTCAAACAGTCTGTCATTCTTGACCTGCATGGGAGCACTGGGTACAAACCAGGCTGCGATGAACTTACATATGACGACAACGTGCTGCAAAAAGAGGAGCATGTTCCAAAAATAAGGAATGCTGTTTTTCTATTTATAGACAAAGGTAACAACCTGATTCTCTTATCTTTTAACCACATTGCATGTTTCACATTTTGAAAGATAATCAGCCGTTAACATGCCGGCTCATTGTGCAGAGTTGTTAACAACGTGCTTCCGACGTGTAAAATGTCTCACCTCAAAGAGAATGACGAATGCAAACCGGATGGCTAATATAAGCCAGAACTGTGGTGTTAAACTGTAGTCCCCTTTACTTCTGTAGTCTTTGTAACTATGAAGTGGAAGATCACAGACTGTTATGTCATTACCCTGGCCAGTGATTATATACAAATATTCAATATAAAGTCAATTAAATAGCAAACATACCTGCATTCAGACACATTCAGCCCATCTGGAGTAGACATTTGATAGGAGGAGAACTCATTCTGTAAGTTCTGATCTTCTATTCGGGCGATTGAAAGAGTGTTGTTGATGTAACCAACCATACAGCTGAGAAAAAAAACGACAACAAGTACGTTTCATTTCACCAAAGCTTAAATATAACATTATATCTAGAATTTTTCCTGCAGCTTGGGTTTATACTCAATATCAGTTGCTGTGCCATTAGCACATGGGCCATAGCGGTAACGGTACACCAGTCGAGGGATAAAGTCTGAGGACACGCCGATGACCAGTCCGTTTGCAATAACAGCTAAGACACCGATAGCCTCCAGCACGTCAATCCACACACCTGGGAGAAAGAACAAAACACTTCTATGAAAAAAAATCTGCATTGATTACAAACTTAAACATACAGTGCTGAGAGTAAGGCTTCTGGACACCTCACGGAGCTCTACAGCCTACTAATGGTAGAGCTGCTAAATATTATTTTGGTAATGTGATTTATTTATTTTTTTCTGTGTTATTTGTTGAGTCAATGCCAACAACGTTGGAAACCAACATATGGAAACTGTTCAGAATTTAATTAATTAATAATTAATAATTAATTAATAATTATTAATAGTTTTTTCTTGTAAACAATATATAAAAATATTATTTGGATTTGTTTAATTGTTTCGCTATTACTTACCAATGTCATTAGTTTTCTTGGGGACCAGCCTTCGCTCCAGAGTGACCATCTTGATGGCATCCAATCGAATCTCAATAACATTATTGATAAGAGCTAGAAGAGGAGCAAGAGGAAACGCGGCCACAAATATGGTAGTAAAGCTGAACTGGATCACTGAGGGACAAAAAAAAGTATATTACATGATTTGTATAATAACAATCATTGATGTTTGAGCAGTGAATGAAGAAAATCTACCCATTTCCAGGAACTCGTTGAACAAACTGAAAGAGTCAACATCATTAAGGCGGTAGTTGCTGAGCCAGTCTCGGAGTTTGCAGTTATCACACATTTCAGCTCCATGGTCCTCAGATTCATTCTTCAGGTAACAGTGGGCACACTTTCTCTGCAACTTCTTGGTTCTTCTCCTCTTCAACCATCGGCAGAACCAACTGGTACAGAAAACAAAAAGTTTAATGCGAATGGCACTGACGTTTCCCACAACAGTCCATCGGGCAAAAACATTTCTACTTACGGTCCAGTAAACTCAAAGACATTACTGATGGTTTGCTTCAGTACCATTATAATAGCCATTTGGACGAACAAGTCTGTGAGACATCCACTGGGATGGCACTGCAGAAACAAACCCAAACAATATATATGTACATATCGAGAGAGAGAGAGAGAGAGAGAGAGAGAGAGAGAGAGGAGAAAAACAACATAAAAAAACACTTTTTTTTATTTACTCACTTCCTCCAGCCTCCATTTTCCTGCAATCCGTACATATCCTCCAGGATGACCATTGATCCTGATAGATTTGTCACAATACATAAATACATTTGTATTAGTTATTATTAATAATTGCCAAAAACACAAATAAAATATGTTTATAAAGTTAAGTTCTCAGTCATCTTTAATACAGAAGTTGTTTAATACATCTGCATCTGATTCTGCTCTATAGCTGCAGTATTTAAAAAGCATCTTCCCTAAGAAGCAAGGCCGGTCAATGGTTACATGTATTTTTGCCATTACTAAGTTAAACTCTTACCTGCCGAGAAAAAAGGCCACATAGAAGAGGGAGGAGAAGTAGGTGAAGAACTGGAAGGTGAACATCTTCACGGTAAAACTCTTCTCCGTTGCTGCAAATGATCTCGTTTCCTCTGTATGAGACCAAATCAAATCACACCAATGTGCAAAAATACAACTGCATTTCTCAATTCGGCCACGAGATGGCATGCACTTAAAAGTACAGTAGAACAAAAGCTCTTTGTTCAGTAGTATATTTATGACTAAAGGCTGTGCGTGTGGTCACCATCTCCTCTCCTACTATGTCTAATATTGAACTGTGATATCTACAGTCATTACTCATTTACAGAGTATCTATTGCAACATAACTACAAGATATTTATATGGTGATTATATCAAATCAAAGTGCATGTGTATAATATGTAAATATTAATGTGGAAAAAAAGCAAAATGTTCCCTTGCCCACACCTGCCCTGGTTTCCTCTTTGGAGCCTCTGTCCTTTAACTGCTCTGGGTGTGTTGGTGTCAAACAGATAAGGTGGCCCAGGTCTATTGTTGACAGCCTGGTGTGTGTTAATACTCTGCTGCTGCTGCTGTTCACGTGTCTATATTTTATGTGTATTGCACCAAGCAACTGTTCTGGAGACGTTCTGTTCACGTTCAGACAAAGAAAACCATGTAAACACACCTATTTCACACAGCTTCATGGCAACGATCCGGTTTACCTGCAACCAAAAAGACAGGATCACCCTTAAAGACCTGCTCTCTGCGATGATGCCCTTGGACTCTGTCAGAGTGTCCTACCCGTGTCATGACGGTGATGATGACATAATGAAAAACGGCTCCCAGCATCATTGCTCCACTATTAGAGTGGTTGCTCAGGAATTCCCATGATCCCTCAGCCAATAGTACGGCAGCGATGACTCTGAACACCACCAAGGCATGTGTCAGACCAATGATCACCAGAATCTGTGAAGGTGCGTAACACATTTCATTACAATGTAAAAAAAAACATTACAAATGTTTTTTGTATTTAGACCAGGACTGGACAAACTGAGTCATGGGCCACAAATGTGAACTCTTACTTCTTTGTCTCCTACCTGGTAGCACCATATCTAGGATAATTCTTCTACAAATGTATCCACTGTCCCTACTCTGAACATGTCCAAACCATCTCAATCTGTCTTTTCTAGTTTTTTCTCCAAACCTTCCTGTCTGTGTTGTCCCTCTAATCACCTCATTCCTGATCCTGTCCATCCTTGTCCCTCCTAAAGAGAATCTCAGCATCTTTAACTCTTCCACCTTCAGCTCCATCTCCTGTCTTCTACCTATTCCTAGTGTCTCTAATCCATCCATCATGGCTGGTCTCTCCATGGTCCTGTAAACCTTTCCCTTCACCTTAGCTGACTCTCTTCTATCACGAATCACTCCTCACACTCAGATTTTTCTCCTGCAGTTGAATCCTGTATGTGTTCTATTCTTAAAAGCATTTTAGTGTTTTAGACTTTATCCACACATAAAGGCTAAAATTCTAAAATGCAGGGAAATGGCAAGTTTTGCAGCCAAATTACAAATCTGACATGTATCAAGTGTCAGTCCCCAGACCTCAGTTCATGTCTGGTTTAGAGTTTTAGTCACAACATCTGACAGAACACCCACCATGACTGTGACGCAGATCAAAACCAGAGTGCTGCGTAGATAGGAGTGCTTATATTTTTTGGGTTCGCAGTTTACATTATTCACAATCTCCAGGATGAGTTCCTCCTGTAACAGAGGTTAAAACAACAAAACACAAGACATGAGTTCTTTCTAATAAATGCCAACTTGATGTTAATGACAAAGTTGGATTTAACAGTGGCTTCACCTCTTCCTCACACCAGTCGGACACTTTCCACTCACACACGAAGGACGCTCGGTGTCTCTTCCAAAACTCCAAAAACAGGGTTGCTGATAAAAGATTGATAAAGATTGAGATAAGAAAACGTCTCCAACTGCTTTGTTTTTCTATATATGTAAAAAAAAAAAACAGATGATAAAATTACACCCAAACACATTCACTCAGGAGGGTAATGAGTTAAATTATAATAAATAATTATTTACAAAACCCTGTTCAACAACCCCCTCTCCTCCAGATGGTCAGATCTGATAGATGTTAATAGTCTGGATGAGATCTGTCCTCATCTCTCGGTAATGTGACTTTTCTTTGGCAGCAAACAAGGATTACAAAATATCCTTCCACTTTTATTAATTATACATAATGCAAATATTTGACATGTCTTTTAGATACAGCCAACATTATTTGGAAAGAATAAAGTATTTGACAATAATTCTGCAGTAAAAAATTCCCCAATGCGATTTGTATATCGCCAGTGGTGGCCTTGTGATTAAGGAAGCGGCATTTTGTCTGCACGGCTTCAGGTTCAAATCCACCAGCTACCAGGTTCCCACTGAGGTGCTCTGATCATAACACCGTCCCGACCCACATAACTTCTTGTGGGCTCACCAGCCACAGGAAGACTCACAATGGACAAGCAGAAAAAGATGGACGAATTAATGGTTTTTATACTTGTGTAATGCATAGGAGTCTGAGGACAGACCGAGGCAGCAAATAAACATATAGACAGACAGATACATGAAACAAATGATCAATGTCAACTCACCCCACACTGCCATGAACATGGCGAATAGCACGGTTCCATTGTTATCAAAGAGAAGGCTGACCTGTGGACAGACATCAGCGTCAGTGAGTTGCAACAGTCCAGAACAGCAGCAGTTACAGCTCTGTAAAGTACCTTGGCGTATGTGCAGGTTTCAGAAAGCTGCCAGACTCTGCACCTCTTGTCACAAAGTGGACACATCATGGTGTCGGCCTCACACACCTCCTTTCTACAACACAGTAGCCATGAATATATGAATGGACCAAGATTCAGGGACACAGTGAGTGGAGAAGCTTACATGAGAGGGGAGCTGCTGAAGAAGGCCATGCCGTAGAGGAAGACAATGACCCCGATGAGAGCAGGAGCGATGAGCAGGTATGTATACCAGCCTAGCCATAGGTAGTACAGGGCCACCTTCTCCCCGAAATAGTTCCTAACAAAGATAGGCAGTAGTAAGGTTAAGCCCAGCCCACCGCCTAAAACGACCTGAGTTATCACCACAGTAATATTTCTGTGCTCTATCTAAGCAGCATCACTGCAGCAGATTGGAGAACAAAGTGAGTGCACAGGCCGCTTGACCACGGACAAACAGATTTTTTGACTGGCTGTGTATACAAATGTACAGAGGTTTCCATATGATGACAAAATAAATGGTTTTATGCACAAAAACAGGAACAATGCAAATATATGATTTAAACATGTACAATAAAGTAATTTAATCGTGTCAATGAGCACATGTTGTCTCAACGGTAAAGCAGTGGTATTTATCTAGAGCAGTGATTCCTCAAACTCTGGGTCCCTCACTGACAATGGTCCGTTGGTCAACTGTTACCAGGCAAAACAAAACAAATGCAAAACTTAGATTATTTCCACTTGAATAATTATCTGATTCTAAATGATGTTTTACTTTGAAAAAATCTCTTTGCTACATCTGTCAATGACTCACACTTGATACATGTCAAGATGCTTGTCTTGGTCAGAAAAAAAACTAACTTACACCCTTGGAAATTTTCTTTGCGTAGGTTAAGAGAACTACGGAGGAGACAGAAGAAGAGCCTACGTCTTCAAAGAAGAAGAAATCTCCCTGTGACAGACAATTCTAGGAGTTCTACTGGAATATGGATTTATTGCGACAGATTGTTCCCATGAACCAAACCTGCGCTGCATAATACATGGTGAGTGGCTCTATAGTGAACCCTTCTAAATTTTCTCTCTACAAGGACACTTAAGGTATGTTACTATGTACTTAGAAAATATTATGTTTTACTATATTTTATGCTGGTGGTAACATTTAATTAACGTCACCGTTGTAAGTGACTTCAACATTACGCACATAATTTACAATACTACTAAAGCTTAATGCATGTTTTAAGCACTTCTGAATGACGAGTCCTTTAGTGCTCTTGTGTTGGGAGTGTGTAAGTGAAGTGACACGTTTGTTCTGCCTTATGAACCCATGGACACTCTCCTCACAAAGACGACAGAGAAAACAATAGAGCATCACTGCTGTATCTGCAGCCGTAAAACCAGCAGTGTCAGAAAAACAAGTAGGCTGTTGTTATGATGCGGTTCAAACCTGACAGCAGTAATGGGTTGCCCTTGGAGACAGGCTGTCCATCGTGCCCAGCGCTCCTTCAACTCTTTCTGTTTCCTTTTCTGAGAGCGGCAGCATGAAACAGAGAAAGAAGGGAAAAAAACCATCATGAGTTACACAGCTTCACACAAACTGGTCAATAAGCAGAGAACAGCGTAGTTATATATGTGCAAACGTGTAGGTCCGCGCTCACAGAGTCTCTGCCCTTTTACCTCACAGCACTGCGTGACTCACCACATTAAAATTAATCTTGTAAGATCTATGAACAAATACTTTGCTCCTGGCAGCAATGGACTGTTTTGGGAGCTGAATGCCAAGTCTGAATACATGTGCAGCTCACAGTACCAGTCATGTGCAAAAATATATCACAGTTCTGTGCATCCAACTTAAATAAGGTAGATAAATTTCATTAACAACAAACAAACAAACAAACATGTGTACAATATACCGAATGTGGTGACAAATATATGGTGGTACCAGTGTCAGCAGGTGTCTAGCGTGTTTTACCTCATGTAAGCAAAACCTCGCTTCAAAAACCTTCATCTTCATTAGGTCTCTCAGGCCTTCTGTGAATAATGATAAATGAGGTCAATTTTACTTTTCTGGGATAAGACATATTCAATATTCTACTTTCAAAGCATCTGATAGCGGAAAGGTCTGATCATTGAATCACAAATGATAGCAGAAAGTTGAGAGACATTTTTCACAGGTAAATTTTATCAAAGATTAATTATCGGTCGTCATTTGTATACAGCAAATCATACTTACACCAGGTTAGATATATTACTCTGAATATCAAAACGTTTTTTTTATTAGCTGTGCATGAAAATTAGTTGTTTTTTTATGTTTCTAATCAGTAGCAAATGATACAAAGGTCCCTTGAATAACCAGTGTGTGGATAATTCTGCCAGAGGTTTGCAAAGTATACACAGAGGCATTAACTTTGGCCTCTCTTACCTCCTGTATTGATCTGAGTATGATTCAAAATAAAGTGAACGATCCTTATCCTGAAAATAGAACAACAGAAGTGTCACATTCCTGAAAATGTAATTTTGTACAAAGGTCAGTGAAAAGAGACAGGCGTGAAAAAGCAATCTTCTGATCTCAGCTTCAGAACAGAGGGCTAGTGTCTAATACGCGTAACAAGTAACGATAGCATCATAAGAAACACATAAACTATGCTACAAATAGCATGCGTGATCATCTCAGGTGACAAAAATAACCAGGAAGACATGGTTTACCTGGTGCTAAGAGGCACAATGTTCTGATCTGAGCTCCAGTTGCAAGCATCTGACACTTTAAGCATATACCTGTACTTCTCAAATATTTCCTTCGGGGCTTGAATCCCATAGAAGACGAGTTCGTCATCTACTATTTTCTGACATGAAAAAACAATGAGAATTCACTGTAAAACCAAAAAAAATCGACAAAAATATTAATTCTGTTGTGACTTACTGTGACCTTTATGTTCTTCTTTTTTAGTTCTTCGATATAATCTATTTGCTTTGCGTAAAGGGATTTCTCCAGGTTATCACTTGTTTTAGCCACCAGGACATAATCGTACGATAACGGAGTTTGCTTAGAAAAAATGATTCATTTGTATTAATATCAAAATTTTGGTAAATAAACAGAGCAAGTGTTTAAACAAAGAATCTGGAAAAATCTGAATGAGAAACCAAAAGATATAAAGATTTTTCAATAGCATTGATTATCAACTGTTGGGTCTGACCCAAAAGTGGGTTGAGGACAAGGTGACAGTTGGTCTAAGGTTTTTGCCAGGGGGAAAATTGTAGAGAAAATAATATTTATGATTTTTAATCATATTTTCTATTGTCAAAACAAGTTACTGAATACACTTTAAGAGTACAGTTATTTAAAAGATTTTTTTGTTATTAACTGATGCCAGACAATTTAAGAACCACTGGCCTACAGGCGCCTGGAGTTCTGAACTGTTTCCTATAGTCAACACAAAACAAAATACTTAACTGGATAAGTTAATTCAGGCAGGGGTTAATTCTGCTAAAGTTAATTCAGGCAGGAGAGCTAACTAACCATTAACTAAGCCCACTATTTGAGACAGCGGCCAATAGACACACATAAAAACTTACCACTGGGGGCAGTGAAGAGGGGTCTGTGCCATTTTCTCGTACAACACCCATTAACTCCAGTAGTTCAATACTGGGCTAAAAGTAGACAAAAATAATGTGTAATTTACTCTGAGACAATTCTATTTTTTTTTAATATATCTTTAATTAAAAGTACAGTATAGCAGAACTAAATAAACCACGCAAACAAGTCTCTTGACGAATTATGTATGCAATTTAACTTAACAACGATAAAATATAAAGAAATTATATAATTTTAGTATGTCCAAAGTACTGGATTTTCAAGTACTTGAGAAAATGTTTAGAAATACACATAATTATTTCACCAAACAGAAAATGGATGGACGACGACCAGCTCATCATATGCTAACAATTGTGTTAATAATTATGCTACTTAGCGGAGTTTGCTATGTAGCACTTCGCTACATTAAAAAATAGTATGTAATTTTATTTTAAAAATATCTACGTTGCTAGTTTCCTAACATCCACGACTAACACCGTAAGACTGTTTTGTATTAAACGACACTATAGTAACTAGTCGAAAATGATGCAGATAATATGAACTGGTTTATCTAAAGTTGTTGTTTTACAAGTTAACTGTTTTACATTGAAATGATGGGCTATGGGAATATAATGCTAACTGAAATAGTTCCACAGATGTTTTGTTTATTGACACTGGGGCTGAGGTGAAGTTGATGGTTTTGGTCTCCTAAAGAATCCTGTCCATTTCTATACTGGCTGTGTGTCGCTGAATGCCAGTGCAGTGACAGAAACCTGTGCTGAGCCTGACTCACGGTGCTTTCATTCGACTTGGTCTGAACAATGGAACATTGACTCTCTACATGTGACCACAGTGGTTAAGGTGTGGAACGAGGCTGTACATATACATCCGAGGCTCCTTCATACACGTGGAAATGAAAACAATCATCCTGAATTATTTATGATTTATGAGTCTAGTGCTGAACAACAGAATAGTCAATATTGTAGTCACCACCCAGGCCTGAATATAATAATGTTTTTAATAATAGAAAATGACCAAATGACAAAATGACATGGAATGTTTTATCGTTTTCATGGGTATAATACGAGTATGAGTGTGGCTACCTACCTGTCTCTTGTGGCCGGGCATGCTGAGTGCTGGGTATGGTCACAGAATACTCAGATTGGGGGAAAAAACAAAGCTTTCAGTCGCTGGTTATATTCCTGACATCCATGATGGCTCTTGACTAAAGGCTGTATGACTTCCGCACTTCATCCACGAACCAGAGTCTTGTCGTTCGCCAAGCTGAGGAATGTTAAAGCGACTCTACCTGTTGCAGTTGTCACTGTAGTCCCAGTAGCAGCAGCGGCACAAGAAGCAGCAGCGATGGCCTCCACCTGTCTCACTGTGTTCTCCCTTTTCAGCCTCCGTCAGCGACTCACAAACACACCAGGGACACACCAGTCTGTTGTAATACACATTCCACCTCCAATAGCTATGTCAGGTGCAAATGGAATGGTAGATTTAATATTTGTTACCTCCTCTTTCTCCTCCTCTTCACTAACGAAAGTACCTACATTTTACCGCTAGATGGTGACACACTCAATAAATCTAGTTAATATGTTTGTCTGACCGTGGCTGTGATTTAATCATCCCACGCACACCTCGTTTTCCTCCTCCATATAAATACACTAGTCACAGTTCTACAGTCCAACTCGCCATTCCGTCGTCGTTTTTAGGAGGAACCGAAGAACACCACAGTTTGATTTATGTTATGCAGCAGCTATTACCCAAACACGCACCGTTATTGTATATGTAATCCAATACTTATGGATTTATGATTGCACACAGCACAGTTGCATTGTGTTTACAGACAAACCCAATTACTGAAAACGAAAGAATCGTTTTTGATTTAAAACTAAATTTAAAAAAAATAGCAAAAACAAGATACTGACTCAAATGATTTTTTTTCTTTTCATGGTTTAATGTACAAGGGGCACTGACAGAGTGATCTACCTCTATTAATACAATTTAATATGATCAGGCCATCTTTTTCTTCCTTTTCTGCCCCGGTTTGTCCCCATTATCAGGGATTACCACAGCGAGTCAACATTTTCCATCTCCCCCCTTTCTATGTATCTTCTACTCTATTTCTATTTCTAGGACCAATGTATCCACTGTCCCTCCTCTGAACATGTCCAAACCATCTCAATCTGGCATCTCTAGCTTTTTCTCCAAACCTTCCTGTCTTACTAATTCCTGATCCTGTCCATAGGTATTTAGCCATATGAGCTAAAAATACATTCAAATAAACATGATTTGTTGATTAAATTGACTAAGCTGCATGGCTTAGTACGATTTAATATTTGCTGCTGATGTAGTTTTAGAGATTTTAAGAGTATACAAATAAATCTTGGATGAACAATTGCTTTTGGTCAAAGTTTCAGAGTTACAGCAAAAATGTTTATATAAGCTTCTTTGGTTAGCCAGTATTTTGTTCAGTGGATCAAAACCAGACCACCAACCGTCAAGCAGTGGCATGAAGAAATACTCAAACAAATGTATGTACATACATTTGTTCGCATACAGAGCTGGTATAAAAGTCTTGTTAACTAATCAGCACTGCTGTCATGTAAGTTCTGGATGTTTTGTTAAAAACTGGTTGTAGGAGTCTACATGAGTGATGTTCCAGAGTGTTGATCACTGATAGTTGTGCTGACAGCCTGTAGAAGGATGAGCAATACTAGATGCACTGCGAACATCTGAACTGAAGGGTGTCATCCTGTGATGGAATGTAATGGACTGAGTGGTCATGAAGAACAAACATAAAGTATCAAAACATATTAATTATTTAGGTAAATAACCAAACAGAAAACCCTACAACCACTTTTCTCACAATAACACTAACTTAGATGCTAACTCAGCATATTCACTTACTTCTTCCAAAAACAGAAATGCTGAATCAGACCAACTGTGATGCATACATTTCTGTAAGCTGATGAATCGACGTACCAACCATCCCTTCGTGGACACATGTTAACAGTTATGCCTTACCTTCCTTCTTTGACCCATACAGGAGGAAAACTAACATGTCAAATGGGTGGCCTCTCCTGCCCTGTCATTACATGTATATTTTACCATTACTTTTGGAAACCTTGAAAGAGTGTGCACACCCAGGATGATCCACATGTCCTGGGAGAAAAGGCGTTATAACTCAGACTAAAGAAAAAGTAGTCATAAAAATAAGCGGCTATATTTCTGTACTGGGCCACACCCGGTAGTGGAGGAGAGCATAATTACAACAGAGCAGGACTGTGTAAACCACATGAAGGTTGGCACAGTGGGCCACTGCTACTAAATATGACCGGAGCTAAAGTAGAGAGCAGCGAGGTGACTGGGAGGAGCTGCTGAGAGACCCTTCCTGGAAACCCTGAGATAGAGACGAAAGACAGAGATAAAGTATATAAAGTCAGACAAGCACGATGAGTAAGTTCCTAAAAATTATGGCACAACGCAGCAAATCTGAGGAGTCAGGACAAAAAATTGAAAAGACCCTGTGAGTCACTTGACTTGGTCAACGTTAACATCATGTGAATTGTGGCTAAAGTGCAGGAGTTCCTGAAGGCTCTGTGGGTACTTTGACAAACAAATGGAATTCACACCTAAGCAAATGATTCTTCTCTCTAAGGGACAGAGCACTTCGGCTGAGGGAACCCTAGCTCTGTTTTGGTTGAACATTATCTTATTTGTGTATCAGTGCATACAGTGACTCTCACTATGTCGTCTGGTTAAACCTCCTGTTTAGTTTGCTGCTGTAGTTTAATTGAGTCAGTTAGTGAAATATTACTACTTTATATTATTTATGTGCTGGGTCAGGGGTACCAAACTTAAATTTATTCTTTAAAAACGACAGCCATTGTGCATTTCTTACCTTCTTTCCGGATGTGTGATCTGTGGTGACAATGGGCAGCAGTTAGAAAAGAAGGAGGTGGAGGTTTGGACTAGAGAGAAGAGGAGTGAAGGTCAGTCATAACAAGACAGAATATGTGAATGAAAAAGAGAATACTGACAAAATACTCAGGATTAGCTGTTCAGAGCCGTGGATAGAAGAGTGTCAGCACAGGGCAGTTGTGAGACTAGCGATGATGGATGCATTAGAGACACATCAGGCAAAAGACATGAGGCAGGGAGGTGAAGATGCTGAGATTCTCTTTAGAGATGACTAGGATGTATCAGGAATGAGGTGATTAGAGGGACAACACAGACAGGAAGGTTTGGAGAAAAAGCTACAGAAGACAGATTGAGATGGTTTGGACATGTTCAGAGGAGGGACAGAGGATACATTGGTAGAAGAATGATCCTAGAGATGGAGCTACCAGGTAGGAGACAAAGAGGAGATTGATGGATGAAGTGAGGGGGTACATGGAGGTAGGTGGAGTTAGAGTAAAAGATACAGAGGACAGGGGGAGATGGACAAAGCTGTGGCAACACCTGAAGAGAAAAGTAGAGGATCAAAACCTTTTTTTAGAGAACAACAAAAAAATTATATGCTGTAATAATCAGTATAAACTCCTATCATTACAATGTTTGCCAGTATATTAGACCTGCATACTGATGCCAACTCCAGTACCCATTTTATATAATCCGGAGGGCCAAATTTGATTACACTGCAGGGCAGAGTTGGCCCCCGGGCCTGAGTTTGACACATGTGATTTTGATGATGAGGAGCTAAACTGGATAAATGGCCTTTGCACCTTTTTTAAATCTCTACCTTGTTTATTTTGTACTAAAAAGTACAAGCGTATAGGTTAAAAAGTTACCTTATGGTGTGACTTGAGATCAGTCAATTGTGTGTGTGTGTGTGTGTGTGTGTGTGTGTGTTGGACCATGACAGACCATTGGTCTGTGCTGTGGGGCCACTCCCCTCTCTGAACTCCCTCTCAGCCCCAGCGCTCTCTCCTCTGAGCTGCAGTGATGCGGCCGCAGTCAGTCGCCTGTCTGAGGCTGCTCTGGGGATTCTGCTCCGTGTTTCCAGGTTGGAGAATCACTGCGACACAGCCGTGAGTTCAGACGGGACCCTGAGATTCCATCCCATGTTTTTCCCTGGTTTTTGACAATATTGGCTTAAAACGGTGGAGCTGTAGACATGCATCGAATAACGGGCAGAGGAGGAGGAGACGACAGCCTGATAGAAATGAGCCCGGCGGAGTCCTTCAACGGTGAGTGTAATTGAAGAAAACGGTCCAAACGTCTCGGTTAACTCCATATGTATCGAAACCAATAAGAGTTCCAAAATGTGTTTGATTTAAATCGAATCTAATTTATTATTTTCCATTAGTTATTTAAGTAACAAAAGAACCGGAGAAAAAGTTTTTTAGATATTTTAAATTTCCGTCACCGCCATGATAATGATGGATTTACCCTTTAATACACTTAGATAATAATAAAACAAACATTTTTTTGGCCCGTTATGAAACTTTTCCACTATATTTTCCCACTGCACACGTCACAGTCTGGGCTTCTTCAGTAATTACTGGATTTCTCAGTGGAAACACCCGGTCACTGCAGGCAGACCCTGGCCACCTAAGTTAGCTTCCACTGGGTAAAGATGTGGATTAAATAGACGTTTTACCAGGTTTGTTAAGTTAATTACTAATTAATAAATTAAACTGGAGAACATATTATGTGAGAATTTATGGCTATTAATAAGATAATGTGGTAAAATAACAACTTGTACTTGGCTGTGAACCGGTTCGAGAAACAAAATGAAAACCGGAAACATAAAAATATTGTTTCGGAACACAAATGAATATTTAAAAATAAAAGTTCATACCTGTTTCATTTAGTTTTTTGAAAATCCTGTATAATCTACAGTCAAAGAGAAGAGAAAACTGCGTTGTACCAAAGTGGACCAAGTAAATGGCCCACAGGCCGCATGATTGAGACCTCTGGTCTGAACATATTGTTGAAAACAACTAATAACCTCTTGACACAGGAAACTGGAGAAGGAGCCACACTGTGTTTATTTAGAAAATACTAAAAGCAGGACAGTTGATGTTTTTCATTTAAAACATATTGTTTTACAGTTGTACAAGTTGCTACGAATTTTACTGTATATATAACAGTTTACATAAAACTTGTTAAAATTGTGGTGTTGCCATGGTAGCAGCAATAACAAGGCTGCAACAGGCTTCAGGCAGGGCCAGAGTGATCAGCTGCTCCCTCTGAAACGAAGCTACAAGTGTGACAACAACTCAGTTGGTTCGGAAAAGACTTCTGGCGTCAGTGAGCGGTTAATGCTGGGTGCTGTGGCATCTACTGTCCAACTGTGCAAAAATATGTCCAAATGTCCCAGAGGCATTCTGATTCGTTATAAAAACTGTAAAGCACCTGGCCCCATCCAATGATATTAAAATAGTAATACCGTAGTAATATTTGACATTAAATATTTTATCTTATAATAAGTCTAGTAGAAGTACTGTACATCTTGAAAATCAAGATTACAAGTTATTATTCACGATACCTTGTGTTTTCACTATCTACATTATGTTGTTTATTTTGGTCTCATAAATTCAGGCCAAATTCAACTAAACTTGGCAAACGGAACTTCTTAGGGATTATAAAGCTCTATTTTCTGAAATGTATCTGTAAAAGACTCCTTAAATTTAGACATTTAGTCTTGTAAAACAACATGGATTGCATGCTAAGCTTTATGCAGTCAGAGTTTTAAACCAGTATGTTCTACTTTGGAGACTTGCTCCATAATAACATGGAGATGAAAGATGTTTATACAGCGTATAGCATGGTTTAAATGCTTGGTTCTGGGCTGGTTAAAGACATTCTCTGTGTTGAGTCCAGACTAAATATAACTTTGGAGAGGCCGTCATTTTAGACGGTTGCATATCTATTTAAAAACAGACGGCAGGCACAAACTACCTTTCTCTTTCATTTTGTGGCCCATCATAAATCCTGAAACTTACTTATCTGTTTTGACACTTGTTAATGTAAATATATTTTCAGGAACCTAACTTCATTGTTAAAATGTCTTTAGGTAGGCAAAAGTGGATCTTGATCAGAGTCAAATCCTGTTTCTACACTGGATAAGTTTCCATTTATCCAGTGTAACATTTCCAAAAATGGTAAAATACCACATACATAAAACAAAGTCTCACTCCCTGCTCTCACCCCCTGGTAGAAGAATCAGAGTACAGCCACTTGCTTTGTGTTATACAGAGATTTTGTCAAGTCATCCGTTGTGGCTTCTGGGATCACGGCCTTACGCTGGTCAAATACAGGGCACATGATGATCACCATTGACACTTAGGATTGGAACTGCTACTAACTGTTAACAGCAGCTTAGGTTTCTGAGTTTTTTTAGAGTTTGAAAAATGACCAAGAAGTTTTTTTCACAGTGTGTCGGTATTCAAGTCCACAGCATATACAACATTTTATTTACCCAAATAGATACCTTTGAAAAGGCTGGCATTTCAGCATTTATTTATGCATTTCATTTATCTTATTTCATTCAAATAATCAATCTATCTACCCCTGATTTGGGCCCCATGTTAAATTTTATGGCCTGGGAGTCAAAAGATTTGTCCGTGCCTGGACTACACTGTGTCCTGCTATGGATTTTTTTTCATTTGTAATGTTGATATCTAGCCTTCTATCTGACAAATCACTGTTGACTGTTGGTAATTTTTGGTAATCAAAATAAATAAAAATTACTATGCAGCTTATTTTAGTTGAACTGGTAAAATGCAGGGATAAACTGCTGTCCATTGGATTTGGTTTCGTTCATATACTATCCTTCTGTGAAATCTTTGACCCTGAACTAGTAATTTTAAACTAATCTAATCAAATGATCAATAACATTTTTTTATGTGATTTGTTTTTCTTCTCTTGCAGATGATATGAATGGATACCAACAACATGGCTCCTCCGGCACTGGATCTCCACAGCAGGGACAGTTAGGGGTAAACAACAATCTCATCACATATTTACTCACTGTTGACCACACATTGTGAAAAGGTTTCTGTTAACCTGATCAGTATGTGTCCAAAAGATAAACTTCTTTCATTTGGACAGTGTTGCATTAGCTGGTCCATAGACTTATAAAGTAATCAAGAATGAATTCTTTTCTTTGTATTCTGTTCTTAGATAAACAGACTGGGCACATGCTGGTGGTAAATGAAGAGCCAAAGATCTTGTGATTGTAAAAAAGTGTCTTGAAGACAATCATGAATGTTGAGGCTGCTATATGGAATACTTAGTAAATCTGAGTCATTTAAACCTTTATTATCTTTTCTATTGAGAGGTCTTTCCTAGAGAGACTTTTACCAACATCTGGTCACTTTTTTATCATCTTCCCCATATACTGTAGATATCTATCTATATACATCCAAACAGGAAGTTCATTATGTGTTTTTGAGGTCCTTTTGACATTTGTGAGATAACCCTCTTTCTTCTGTCTTTTCTCCTCCATTGCACTGCACTTAAGTCTTTTTTAAAGCCTATTGTGAATGTTGAGAGCTGTGAGTCTGTCAACATCAGCCTGGCCTCCTTGGCCCAGTCTGATCACAGTGACAGCCCAGACTTTGAGGGTCAGACATTAGAGCGAATCAATACTATGACCGGGGTAAGAAACAAATGTCAGAAATAGATGCATGTTGCTGTGAAAGCGTGTGTCTGTAGCTTACTTTTACTCACAACTTTTTACTTCATTCATTCATTTATTTACTCATTCATTTGGTTCCCCCACAGCCGTGGAGAAAACGGGCTCTCTTTCTGAAGTTCCGTGCAAGGGTATGGCATGGTAAAAAAAAAAGATGCTTGTGATGTTACGCTTATTTTTGCAAATATCTGCCTGCCAGCCTTTATCCACAAAGGTTTTACCAGTTCATCAAAGACAAAAAGTAGGGATGTCCGATATTAACATTTGCCGATATCCGATATAGCCGATATGGCCCAAACAATTGAGTTCCGATACAGATATTAACCAATACAGATATATTTGTCACAATGTAAACAACTCTTATCGTTGATGACATGCGATTAGTGATGACATAGCACGGTATTTGCTGAGACCATGGCTTTGCAGCATCGGATTTTGAATATGGGCGGAAAAACAGATTCTGATACCCTCCGATACTAAAAAGGTCGCTGATTTTGGGCCGATACTATCAGTGGACCGATATTCTCGGACATCCCTATAAAATGTTATAAAACTTGAATGATTGAGCATTAAACATCGTACAAACATTTTGAAAGAGATCTGATAGTTACTACTGATGGTTGTGGCTTCTGGTGAGCATGTTGTTTTTTCCCTGCAGAAAGAGTAATGGAAACCTTCTGGCATGATCTCTACTGAAGATGCTCTTTAACGACCAGTTCATTAAAAATAGATGAGGTCTTTTTCCTTTGCTTTGCTCTCACCTACAATAATGTTCTGCTTCAGTGAGGTGAAAGCAGTGTCCTCTAGAGCTGCACTTTAATTAGAACACACACTTTGTGTCCTTTATGTGACATTTGCCTGGCTATACATGTGTGTACACTACATGCACACTACACTGTAATCAAGCCCATGAAAGGAGTGACCCTTGGTGTGGCTAACCACATTTTGAACTCTGCATTGCTTCTAAAGTAGAGTTTGGTCAGTGACGGTGTGTCTAGCTTTTTAATGAAAAGTGTAGTGATTTACCCTAAACTAATCTTGAAAGAAAGAAAACCCTGCAATCACCATCTCCTGTAATCTGTCTTTGTAAAATTAAGGCTACAACTTAGCTCTGGAGGAGATCACATCAAGAGCCATGACCATCCTCATATACAGCACATCTATACATTTTCCCTGTGATCATGTAGTTCCCTGCCCATAAGACATGGGGCTTTTTGGGTGGATGTGGATCAGATGGGAGTTTAGTTGCCTTACAGGCCAAAGGTTTCTTCAGATACTGGCAGCTTTTTCATTGTTAGTTGTTAGTCTCGTCATCATCTACAGAGAAGCAAGATTGTAGCACAGACCATTAGAGGTTGAGATGTAAATTTTGGGTATATTGCACATACCTATATTATTTTTGTTGTTCCCGGTCAGTGTTACGATGCCATAAATAGATACTTATCTAGATACAGATCTTAATAATTCTCAGCAGTCAATATAAGCTTTATGGCTTGAGCTCCACAAACAATACATTTGTTATAAAGCTAAGTTATTCACTTTACTAACTTTTTTAGTTCTTTTGTTAAACACACAACTTCTGTTAGCTGTTAAAGTCTTTCCTTGTGTTTTCAAATAATTAAGTATTAAGTAAATATAATATGAGAACAGTACACAGAAGTACTGTATAAGAACACAGACATGTAGGTTTGGAGGAAAAGCTAGAGAAGACAGATTGAGATGGTTTGGACATGTTCAGAGGAGGGACAGTGGATACATTGGTAGAAGAATGATCCTAGGGATGGAGCTACCAGGTAGGAGACAAAGAGGAGATTGATGGATGCAGTGAGGGAGGACATGGAGGTAGTTGGAGTCACAGTAGAAGATACAGAGAACAGAGGGAGATGGAACTTGTTGACTCGCTGTGGCAACCCCTGAAAAAGGGACAAGCCAAAAGGAGAAGAAGTATAAGGACGGTATGATTGATGGCAGAAAATTTCAGAGTTTTATGCCCAGTATTTTTGCCGTTCAATTTTGTACTACTAATTTGAGGGTGTACATGAGGTTTTAAAAATGGATACATGTTCTCCAGAATCTCCTCCATGCCACTGAAAGGCACTGCGTGTATCATCATGTACAACATTGACCAAAGATCAGAATTAGACGTCTGAACACCCAGTAGTTATGCGTTAGTTAGCGAATGTACAGTAGAGTAGTGCTCTGCTGTGGCTTTTCTCAGCAGGGCTCGGTCTCTGCACATGCACTGATTCCACACGGCTCATGAATCTATAATTACAGCAAATTACAGAGGTCCAGTGGTGATGTTACTGTAACAGTAAAAAAAAACAACAGGCGAACTTCCATGATCATCATGCTCCAATCTGGGTTGGGAGGTAACCTCCACTAGAGGCTGGAGAATTACATGTGCATTACTGGACTAAAAAAAGGGAAGGAGCATGTGGATGGAAGAGAGTTAATGCAGAGGCATTGTGTGGTATCGGTTTCATGCATCCTATATCAGTGATAGAGACAGAGTGCTTTTAGTCAGTGGTTGTTCGGATCCATTTAGACATGTTGAGAGTAGTGTTTTCTAACAGGCAGTTTTGCTTCTAAGAAAATACATTTGGCAGCCTTGAAGCTCTATGTCTCATGAAAGGAAAATAAGATTTCATGTCTGCACTTTGATTTTGTTTTTGTTTACAGTGGTGATTTTGGAGAATAATATTAGTTTGTCTGGCCCGAATACTGAATATTGACTATATTTAAAGGGGTTTTGAATGCATTTTCATTCACGCAGCAGTAGTCATATATATTACGTCAGCTCCATGCTGACTATCTCTTGGACTCTCCTCTCTTTCTCTCCTGTGCTCCCTCCTCCTGCCTCTTTTTTTCCAAATGTCTGAGCAAGTGAGGGCTTGTGGTGGGAAGTGGCTGCAGCTCCTCTGACTGTGCAATCAGAAGAGAAAAGACAAGCAGTATTTTCTGCAATTGTAGAAATAGAGGCATTTTTGTTCAGGCAGTTAGTTTTCCTATGGATACATCATCATAGGATGCAATGGAGTGGGTCATTAAGGTAATGTGAGTTTCCTGTTCTCTCTACCTCCTCCTCCCCTAGCATTATAGCGACTAATAGGACTACAGCTCTGGAGCTACAAACAAGGAGTGTTGTAGTTTCTGCTAAAGTTTCTGCTCTCAGTTCTATGACTCATCTGCAGCTCAGTGTAGGCTGTCACTGCAGTGACGTGCTCCGATGACACTTGTGCATGTTTTATTTTTAGATTTCTAAACAGCTGAAGCAGACATACCTTCCTGCCCTGCTGTAAAACATTTCTCTGTACTTCACTTTAACCCAGTTATGTAGCTGTTAGCATTAGCTGTGTAGAATCCCCTAAGTCACCACTACCAGTCAGGAGATGGAAAAAACAAGACAAAATATATATATTTATATTTATTATTGTCTTTAAACTAAGGGCCCACAGTTCTGGTTTTAATATGTACAAAAATGTATACAGCTCTTTATAATGTTCAAATGTGGATTATGTGCTGGCCAGTGAAGCAAACACATAGCTATGTGTGTGTGCAGAGGACTTATCATGGATGCATACCTACACCAGCATGTCTCCAACAATAGGTGTTATGTCTTTGGAATAAAAACTCTAAATTATTTTTGCTGTTTACTACTAACATGTAGTTTTTGTCTCTTTAAATAAATCTTACGAGGAAATCAGGCCCAGTGACATTTCTTCACTTATCTGAGGAATCTTTTCTTGCATGATACCATTTTAGAGAACATCACTTTATACCCCAGTGTACTTTGGTAAATGAGGGATTTCATTTTACATGATTGGATAAGATAACATACATATTTTTCTTTTCTAATCAAATATCTTCAAAAAGTTCTTATTAATATAGTTACGTGTAATGTATCATTGCTAAATGGTGGATCATTTTTTTTACACTGCCTACATCATAACCAAGAAAGAATACTTTATTTTTATATATATAATAATCTTTAAGTTAAATTAAAAATAATTGATCCCTTATTGCAAGGTTGTTACAAATAGTGGGAAAGATAAAAAATGACTACATAAAATTTGTATTTTATTGTATTGCAAGACCTGAAATCATAGTATTATTAATATGACTTATTGTGTATTTTTTTCTTTAATTACGTATTTCACCAGCCACATCTGGAGTGAAATGCTGTGATTTCAGATTCTGACTAACTGACTGTTGAACGTGTGAGGTTTGATGTGGTGTGAATGACTTGTTTGGGGTTTGGCTGTAAACTGCTGACATGTTGGTGTACTGTAGTGAATGCATTAAGTATCATTTCAGCTGACACTGAAACGTCAACTTTCTGCATGTCTTCTTTGTCCTTCTCTACAGATTGACAAACATCATCAGAGTAAAGACTCTGTGTTCTTCCGCGATGGCCTACGCAGGATTGATTTTGTCCTGTCATACGTTGATGACAAAGATAAAGATGAGGCCAAAAAACAGGTGGGACGAGTCATTAGTCATGTCCCTGTTTGCTGCCTTTATTTCCAAATATTATAAGTATTTGTTTTCCATTTTGTGACATAACCATTAAGAACAGGTTCTTTCAGGATTTGGTCAGTGTGAGTGTGTCAGTAGCATTTCCTAAATTCCACAACACAGAGGCTAGATTACATTCTGAGGAAGAAAGCCACATTTTTGTCTGTAAAAAAAGCGTTCTTTTTTGTCGTGCTTTTTTGAAAGGCTCTTTTTTGCTAAAGCTGTTACTCTTCACATGTGAATGTTGGCATTTCTCACGTATGTGGCAGTGTGTCACCTCTGACTTAACTTTTGCCCCAGGCCTTGTCAGCCACAGACAACAGCCAGACTTCTGGCCTGATCAGAAAGAGCTACATTTTTCCACTGACTAAGGGAGTCCAGAGAGGAGGACACTTCCTTCCTTATCTCTGCACTGCAATTTTATAATCCGGCTCTTATCTCACTTTTAGCACAAAACTGCAGAGAAAGAATCCGTACCCTTTCTTTCTTGTTTGTAGAAAGTGTAATGGTGGTGTTGGTAAAAATAAAAGTATTGTCGTTGTACTAGTTATTAATGTGTTCATACGTTTCACATCTAATGAAGTTATAATATTATTAAATGGACCTGTTTAATTGAATAGAATTGATTGTTACTGATAAAGTGTGAAGATGGAAGTATTTTATAAGAAATGCAATATTTTTCTCTTCTACAGGAGAGGAGGAAGGTTTATGAAGCCAATTTAACAAAAGTTGGCCTGGAGCTTGAAACAGAAGATAAATCAGTAAGAGCTCTTGTATTTACTTCTCATATATTAAAATATGAGAAGTAAAATTTGAGATATTTAATATAATTATCTAGATAATAAGTTACATTTTCACACTGATTGATTTTTATTGTGGATATTTTAACCCAGTATTTACATTCTGACTATGGATACACAGGAATCCCACGATGGGAAGACTTACTTCGTAAAGGTCCATGCTCCCTGGGAAGTGTTGGCCACCTATGCAGACGTACTGAAGATCAAGGTTCCCTTCAAAATCAACGACATCCCAGAAAACAAAGAGATGCCCATGAATTGGATCTCCACTCCTTTTCGTCTGCCCGAGCACATCATGCATCCTGAGTCGGATTATTTCACAGCTCCATTCAACAAGAGCAAGTCTGACTTCTTCCTTATCGACAACAAAGAGACGTTTTTTCCTCCTTCAACTCGGAACAGGATAGTAAGAATGCTGTTTGCTACATTTTGTCTGTTTGGTTTGTGTTGTTGAATAATGATTACTGTGTACTTCTCTAAATAAAGCATTTCATTTAATCACAAAATGACATTTGTGTGCATAAAGACACCTTTTTTTAAATTACATTACTTTTATTCTGCTTTTTTGCCACTCAGGTCTTCTACATCCTGTCCCGCTGTTCATACTTTAGGGATGAATGTACAGATAAGGACAAGAAGGGAATCAAGAGGTTACTCAATAATGGCACCTACACTGCTGCCTTTCCCCTGCATGACGTGAGTTGACTGGTTTCACATGGTCATTAATGTATAACAAAAACATCCTTTGTGTGGCAATATTAGATGGCAACATGCAGCGACTCTGTTACAAAGAGTTTTTTTGTGTTTTTACAGTGTAGATATTGGATAAAGTCGAGGGATCCAAACTGTGAAAGTGAGAGAAACACACTGCATAAACACTGGGCCAGATTCTTCAGTTTCTTTAAGGAGCAGCCACTCAACCTCATCAGGCAAGATGTAAAAATGGATGTCATGTCTGACCAGAACGTTTTCTGTTGATTGGCTTGTAGAAAAACACAACCTTCGTAATTTGTCTTCTTATCTTCTTACAGGAAGTATTATGGCGAGAAGATTGGTATTTATTTCGCATGGCTGGGTTTCTACACAGAGATGTTGTTGTTTGCTGCCATCGTTGGCACAATTTGCTTTGTCTACGGATTTCTAACTTATGATGACAATGACTGGAGGTGAGGTGTAGTGGAACTTTTCGTCCGTATCATCAGGAATGATCTAAAAATATAACCTCATGTTAATTTTCCCAACAGTAAAGAAATATGCAGTTCTGAGATTGGAGGGCAGATTGTTATGTGCCCGCTGTGTGACAAGAAATGTAGCTACTGGAAACTCAACACAACCTGTAACTCCTCATGGGTAAATATTCTTATTGAGTGACCCACGATGCTCATGATTACTTGTTGTTCCCACGTACAGAATATAAAATTTAATTTAATTTTAGATCCGTTATGTCTTTTCTTTCAGCAATCGCACCTGTTTGACAACGTGGGAACAGTGTTTTTTGCAATATTCATGGGGATTTGGGGTAAGTTGAGTCGTGTTGGCTCTTCGTTCTCATTAATCAAACCAGTGCACCACCTGGTGGAAGCTACTGCAATATTATTCTTGAAAGATGAACGCTTTACCTGATTAAATTCCAGCTGTCTGTTACGATTTATGCAAACCTATAGTAGAGTTTGATAGTAGAAAACAGACAGAATTAAGTCCAACAGAGAGCAAATAGTTCTGTAAGAAAGTTATTTAAGGCTAAACACAAAGTGTAAAGAAATAGTAATTTGTTATTTTTACTTAGTTTTTTTAATTTCTGCTGTGATTATCTGCTGTTATTGATGCATTTTTCCATAGTGACTCTCTTCTTGGAGTTCTGGAAGAGGCGACAGGCTCGTCTTGAGTATGAGTGGGATCTGGTTGACTTTGAGGAGGAGCAACAGCAGCTGCAGCTTCGGCCTGAGTATGAGACCAAGTGCACCAAAACCAAGATGAACCGCATCACTCAGGTGTTTGTGTTCTCATAAAACAACATTTCAGTTGTAGTACTCAATTGACTTGATCACTGATAAGGATAAAGTACAAGAATAGAAGGGATCTGTAGTAGTTACCTTTTCTGGATTAATTAGTGACAGAGACAGACATAGATGTGTGATGATATTCAGTGAAACAGGGTGCTTTAATGTGCTGTGACCACGTTCCACTCATCTGTAGGAAACAGAGTGGGTTCTTAAGAGGACTGCCACAGATCTAATGGGAAAATTGTGTCTGTGCTGGGTCACCGTGATTCTCTGGGTAAGGGTGGCCTTTATGAGGAATGCTGCCTACATTGATGGAGGAAAGTTTTGGTGTGGTGCATTTTGTGTCAATAACAGACATTTCTGGAAAGACTTTGAGGCACGAGTTTCCCTTTCCAGTACATTAGTGTTTTTTTTTTTTTTACAAGCATGACCTTCTTGAAGGCTTGCGAAAATACAAAACGTTCCAGGGGGAATGCCATTCATCTAAACAGGGCATAAGATTGGGTATCTTAACTCTTTGTCATATCTGAGGGTTGCAGCAATTAAAGGATCCTGGCCTAAAGGTGTCTTTTCAGGATATAACAGGTTGTAACTGTCTGCTGTGCTCATGCTTTGCTTACTTATGGTGTAGGAAATGGAGCCATACTTACCCATAACAAGCAAGTATGCACGCTTATGTCTTTCTGGAGCAACTGTCGTTTTCTGGGTGAGCATTGAACTTTGGTTCACTTTATCAATTAAAATCACTTCTTCCCTTTTCTGTTTCCCATTCTACTGTTCCAAATTGTTGCTATAAACAGTATAACATGAGCTGAGCCTGTGTGTATTAAGTTAGGGTTAATAGTACTGTATCAAATGCAGCAGCTGTTGCTGATGTCATTCTTCGGCTTATTACCTATCCATTGCTGCAGTGAGGATTCCCTCTCTATTCCCAGTGTTGCCCCATCACTGAGTAGACATTTATTCAAAACCCAGGCTAATAATAAATTGACTCTAGCGCACTAAATTTAGTTATTGTTTGTTTGTTTGGCTAACTGTATCATGCAATAAACTGGTTGCAACTTAACAAAAATGTAATTTGATATTATAACACTGGCGATTATTTAATTATTTATTATTACTTATCACATTTGTGGGCCACTAAGACCCACGCTTTATACGTCATGGGCTCAGAACATCCTACTGTTGTTCACTTGAACTGTCATGGTGTTTTCATGGGGCACGTCTGAACATCTCTGCCCGATTTCTAACATCTATGTTTGTTGCTGTTTATTTCTGTCATTCTTGTAACATCTGTGATTTTGGAGTGAGAGAGTGGTGAGTTGCTGTAGTTGTCTTTCATGTTGCCACTATTGTCTCTGTCCTGAAGATCTCATTGATCATTGCCTGCATCATTGGGGTCATAGCGTACCGCCTGGCGGTGTATGCGGCCTTCGCCAGCATCATGAAGGATAGTCCTACCAACAAACTGGAGGTGGTCGGCCCCTACATCACACCACAGCTGGCCACCTCTGTCACCGCCTCCTGCATCAACTTTGTCATCATTATGATCCTCAACCTCATGTATGAGAAAGTGGCTGTTTGGATCACTGATATGGGTGAGGGTTTAGAGTTGGGGTCCTCAGATACAAGTCTGAAGGTTCCACCAAAGACATTTCCAATAAGTCAGCAGTACTCTTATTACAGTTGGTCAGGCCTCAACAGCATTTATTCAAGCAACAACATAAAATGTGAAAATACAATGTAATGCCATTTTTAGATGTGTATTTGAATAGAAACTCAATAAAACAATTATCATTTTGTATCATTATGTTTGAACCTTTTCTATCATTCGTCTATCATTATTATTATTACCTATAATGATGCTAAATTTTGTTTAGTTCATGTTTTCTTTCTTTCTATTATGTTACAGAGATACCAAAGACGCACTTGGAGTATGAGAACAAACTCACAGTGAAGATGTTCCTCTTCCAGTTTGTTAACTACTACTCCTCCTGCTTCTACGTGGCTTTCTTCAAAGGAAAGTTTGTGGGCTATCCTGGGAATTATGCCTATATGTTTGGAAAGTGGAGCAAACTGAGGAATGAAGAGGTACAAGATATAATCCTATGAAAGTGTACAGGATTAGCATTGGCATGATGTTTGTTTTGACATTATTTTGGGCTCTTCATTTTCCCAGTGTGACCCTGGCGGCTGTCTGATTGAGTTGACCACTCAGCTGGTCATAGTGATGACTGGTAAACAGGTGTGGGGAAACATCCAAGAAGCTCTGGTCCCGTAAGAACAGCAACAATCGTCTCTTTATAGCCACCGTTAACAGATGAATGCTGTTGAGTGGATATCAGAGGGTCTTTAGATGATGGCCCTGAAAAGTCCTCTATCACTCTGTTTGAGTCAGGTGGCTGATGAACTGGTGGGGCAGCAGGAAGGCACGTAACCAACCAGAGAGTCTTTACAGCCGTTGGGAGCAGGACCATGACCTGCAAGGATTTGGACCTTTGGGACTTTTCTATGAATACCTGGAAATGGGTACATACATTTAAAAATTATTAGTGTTATACACAAAAGGATAATGTGAGGCTTATCTAGTCTCAGAAGGCAACGTCCCAAAATCATCATTAACAAAGGTTTAGGATAAACTAAAGTCATAGAACATAGACAGATAGAAAGAAGTAATAATTATTGTTATTATATTTCACTATGCCACTTTTACTTCTTATAGATATCCAGTAGATGGTGCTGTTTGCCTGATGTTGTTACTGACTATCATTACTCTCTGTGTCCCAGTGATCCAGTTTGGCTTTATTACACTTTTTGTGGCCTCCTTCCCTCTGGCGCCCCTACTTGCCCTTATCAACAACATCATTGAAATCAGAGTGGACTCCTGGAAGCTAACCACTCAGTTCAGACGACCTGTGGCATCCAAGGCCCACAGTATTGGTGCCTGGGAGGAAATCCTCAGTGGAATTGCAGTCCTCTCTGTAGTGACCAATGTAAGTACACAACACCACCAACACTTGTTTACACAATAGTTTTGGTGTTCGATCAGTTGTTTCACTCAGACGTTTCCTTTGTGGTTTCACAGGCATTTATTGTGGCCTTCACCTCTGATATGATCCCTCGGCTCGTCTACATGTACGCCTACAACCCGCAGAGCGAGATGAACATGAAAGGCTACATCAACAACAGTTTGTCCATTTTTAATATATCTGCAATTCCACCTGAGAGCAGACCGGAAGATGGAGAGAATCCAGCCTGGTTCAACAGCTCCATCACCACCTGCAGGTGTGTGTGTGTGTGTGATTTACCTTTACTTTACTATCAGTCCAATCATTTAGGAGTCACAAAAAGTGTCTTTTGTAACAGAAAATGCTTATCATAAGACTTATATGTAGCCTATACTGTGCTGAAAATGTAAACATGTAACCAGTTTGGGGATTTTTACATTAAACAGTCACAGTTGAGGTTTAGGTGGCTTTAGGAAGCTTAGGTGGGCTTACCACCCACAGAAAGCTATTTGTAAGGCAGTCGCAGAGATTGATGCCCCTGTGATCCAGTGACAGATAGGCAAATGAAGATTAATGAAGGAATAAATGAGCCACAATTGTAATTGTATGCAGTCTTTTGTTCAGAACACGCACAGTGAATCAGCCATTTTACGCAAAATTCTAGTTACCTGAGTAAGGCCTTAGATCGCTTAATTCATTTAAAAAAGCCAATGTCTATTATTATTGACTTTTAGCTAAAACGAAATGAAAAGCAGTTCTTACTTAGAGTCACCCTGAGTGACTGTGTATGGAGATGGTCAGAGCCAAACTCACTGCTCTTTGTTTCTTTTATTTGTAGATATCGTGATTACCGCTACCCTCCTGGCCATGAGAAAGAGTACTATCACACCATGCAGTTCTGGCATATTTTGGCTGCCAAGCTGGCTTTCATTATAATCATGGAGGTAGTAAACCTGGGCCCATCCCAGAATTTCCTTCAATTAAATTTACAAAGTATTAATATTTCCTATTCTAAGAGTCTTGGGTAGAAACCAAGTTCTTTTAGATGTTTTAATCAAAGTAGAACACCATCCTGTTGTGCTTTGTCCTTTTGCAGCATGTTGTCTTCATGGTGAAGTTCTTTGTAGCCTGGATGATCCCTGACGTTCCCTCTGATGTCAGAGCTCGGGTAAAAAGAGAACGTTACCTGGTCCAGGAATATCTCCACAACTATGAGGTGGAGAAGCTGAAGATTCAGCTCAGTCATCGTGACAACAGTGAGTGTACCTGCGAACCCATGATCTATCCATCCCTATCAAGACACGAGGTTCTGTCTGAGTGTCTCTAGCCCAGGGAGCTGCTGCACTGTCACCTGGAGAAGGTGACGTATGACTGCAGTGACCATGGCTCTGGTGTAGTTCCTGTGACAGCTGTGGTTTAACAGCCGTTAAACCAACGGTAAACTAATCTGGTGATAATGAACATGCTCACTAATGAAAGACCAAGTTTCCTTGCATGCTGGACTCAAGTTCTCTCCTAGATGTGTCCTGTCTCCATCTGCATTATAATCACAGTGAGGAAGAAAAATGTAATTTGCTGTATGTAAGGAAAGAAAAAAACAAATTGTAAGACAAATCTATTCATATTTTTATCTAAATTAACCAAAGATTGAATACCTTAATTTAACACATGTGTAACACAAATGTACACCCTTTGCCAATAGAACAATAATTATGATGTAAAAAGTGACACACAGCTTATTTATTGGTTCTGTTCTTACAACACGACAGTAACTGCTGGACAAAAGCTGGCAGATTAACCGGGTTTCATGAAGAGAGGTTTTGTGCTGCTGCTGTTTAAACTGTGAGGACAGATTTCCTATTCTGCTGTGGCCAGTTGTCAGACAGCATGGACAGCAGCTGTTGTATGTTTGACTGTTGACAGAGAGATGTTGTTCTTGAGAATTGGAGAAAAAAAATTTACAAAAGAGAGAGAAGTGTTTCTCTAGTGATGTTTCTCTTCACCAACCTCCTCAACTCTGTTAAATATAGCATTTGCTATAATAACATATAGCTAAGTGCCTTTAGTTTTTTTCTGCTTTGTCTCTATAGTGAAGTTAGTTACTTATTTGTTTGCACAGAGCACTTAATAAAGCCACAAGACAAACTTGTCACTGTTACTTTACAATACATCATGATACGTGTCTTATTTACCATTAGTATTTAATGTTGGTTTAATTGGAAAAACTTTTTTTTTTGTTGTAAAATGTTCCTTCTTTGTTTTTTTACTGTCTACAGTACTCCTAAGATGTCTATTTTTTAAATTAAAATAAAGTCCATGTGATGCTTCATACATTAAAGTGCCTGCAAATAGTGATTTAACGGAGATTGAAGTATTTCATTTAACATTAAATGGCCAAAAGGCTGTTTGTTGACTCAGGCATTGAAAACCTTTTAACAAGAGGATACAGTATGTAGTTGTGACCACTAGAACGAAGAGTAGACATTTCCCTCTTTATTTTCCTGTACTTTACAGGACAATTCTCTGTAACTAGTGATACCGTAATTATTTTTTCATGTTGTACTTCTAAATCAATTTTCACTTTCATTTTTTGCAATGGAAGCTGGCTTTTAAATACTACAAAAAACCATGTGAAACTGTTTACTGTATGTTTAAAGTTATTCCTGACATTTTTTAAGTTCCTTTTACTTTTGTAAATGTCTAGTATAAAGCTGGTTAATGTATCAAATACAATTCTTCCAAATAAAAAAAAACGTACTGAACATAAAAGCCTTTTTACTATTATTATTTATTTGTTGTTGTTGTGTTGAGTTCATGTAGGTGCTTTGTTTTGGGGAGCACGAAGAGCCTCTTTTTGCCCTTAGGTTGCGCGAAAAAACATACTGTATCAGAGCCTTGTTTATAAATACTTAACGTATAAATGAAAGTAAGTGTAGTAATCTTTACATTATAAATTAGCTGAATGTTATTTTATTTAATCATAAAATAAAAGAATTATGAGATATATCATAGCACCCGAAGAGCTATCGTTTTCACAATCTGATTGGACAATTTGAGGAGTCAATCATATGACTTGACCTCTCATTGGTCCACCTGAGACGGAGCAGCTAACGCAGGGGCTGGTCTTTTTTTCCTAACACAATACGTTTGTTAAGTTGGGTTAAATGTAAATGCCCTAAGGCAAGACACAACTGTTAGGAATCGACTGCTCTGTGTATTTTTCTTGTTTGCGATTCAGGCGCCATATGCAATAAAATTACTTTATTCACAGACACGACAGACGTTGGTCTGTGTTTAATGGAGGTTCCACACAAATTATCAGAATTTTTCCCGCCGTTGATTATTATTCAATGCCGCCTCCATGTGGTGAGTATTTGACAATTAAACACAATTCAAACAAAATGGAAGATTCAAAACAGTTATAAAACTAAACGCAGTTATATTGACCAGAACATGTATAATAACATAAATAACATTGAAACAAGGTTTAGGTGTGATGTGTTTAGCAATTAGCAGTTTTGCTAACCTAGACGCCCTGGTATCAAAGCATGTAATGTAATTTGTCATTACATTGGGGTATGTAATTAAACTAATATTCAGTGCTTTATTATAAATCCAAGTTTAAACTCAAATTTTACCAAAGTAAAATCAGTGTTCTCCTCTGTAAACTCTACTCTAAGTCCATCTACCTCCATGTCCTCCCTCCCTCATCCATCAATCTCCTCTTTGTCTCCTACCTGGTAGCTCCATCTCTAGGATCATTCTTCTACCTTATGTATCCACCGTCCCTCCTCTGAACATGTCCAAACCATCTAAATGTGGCTTCTCTAGCTTTATCTCCAACCCTTCCTGTCTGTGTTGTCCCTCTAATCACAGATGTGTATAAGAGACAGGGGTTCACCTCCTGGACAAGGTCAAATCCCTGTTAAGGCGTTAGCGTTTGGTTCCATCCATTGAACCTGCCACCTGCAGCAAGGACAGGTGGAGCTGGGAGGGTGCTGTATGATTTGGGTGGTGGTTGCGGAGGCAGTACGGCCAGGCTGTGCTCTGAACATGTCCAAACCATCTCAATCTGGCTTCTCTGGCTTTTTCTCCAAACCTTCCTGTCTGTGTTGTCCCTCTTATCACCTCATTCCTGATCCTGTCCATCATTGACTCTCCTAAAGAGAATCTCAGCATCTTTAACTCCTCCACCTCCAGCTCTGTCTCCTGTCTTCTGTCTATTCCTAGTGTCTCTATTGCATCCATCATGGCTTTCTCACAACCATTTTCGTCTATTACAAATCACCTTTGACATTGTTATTCTATGATATTCTGTGAATAATATTAAATGTATTTCACTAAAATAGATATCCAGCACAATGCTCTTGCTTTGAATTTCAATCCTGGTTACGACGTTTAATTTGATTCTCTGACACACAATGAATATCACCCCCTTTTTATTGGAAATTACATACATATTAGTTATTAAAGGTGTTTTTCAATATAATACTATAATAAGGCCTCCTCTATGAATTATCTTCAGGTAACTTGGCACCAGTCCCTTGTCCGTCTTCTGTCATTTGCTCATTGATAATAACCATCACACAGCTGTCTACCTCTGGGAGTGGTCCTCAGCTATGTTTACACTTGCAGGCAATGAAGCTGAGTCAAAGACCATGAAGAAAATGTCTGCCATGGATTCCAGGATCTAAGTGAAGATAAAATCCCAAGAGTAAACAGCTTCTGGAGGATGAAATAAAGAGATAAGAACATGAACTCACCAGCTGGAATAATTAAAAAACCCTATCAGAGTAATTGTTTGTTGTTTCCTCCCTGTATACACAAGACTGACGGAGTTGACTCCAGTGACAAAATGACAGCTACTAAAATGTACATGGTAGCTGTTGTGTCATCCATAATCTGCTTTATAATCTGCTGATGATTTGAAGAAGTTCACTATAATTGATAACTATGAAATGCCAAAGAGAAAGCAGAAATAGTTAGCTGAATTGGACAAATTTCACTTTTTATTCAAGCTTTTTTTACTGTGCTGACAGTACTAAACATTACATTACATGCATATATTTTTGTAAGAGATAGCCCCACACTCTGGACAAGGTGAAAAAGTGAAAAAGAGATGATCATACACACATAAATACATTTTGTAGAGAGATGTCAATTATTTGTTGTGAGAGTTTTGAAACTTCTTTTATCAGCACCTCATTATGGTGTAACACTCTGGGTAAATGTTTTACATTGCAATAAACTGTCAATGGCTTTAAAATATATTTGAACAATTGTTACGTAGAAGTAAGTGGGAAATTATTTTATGGATTTGGTTTAAAGGGTGTGCAAAGTTTTCACTGCATGTTTGTCGTGGTGATAAAGTTATGGTTACTAAAAAAGAAGGTGGGAGCACAGGCTGATAAATGTGAGTATAAAAACCTTCCAGCTGTCATCTGGGTGATACCTGCTCTGGTGACAGCATCAACCATGGGGGGGAGCTGTGTGTGGTTGAGTTTCTTCACACTGTGTGTTACCACTGTCTTTCATGCTCAAGGCAGAATGGGTAAGAAACTCTCACTGTAAAGTTGTTTAACTGCATACATTCAGGTCTTAAACTGACACTTAAACTTTAAATTTTTTAGTTCGTAACCATGTCAGCAGCATCTGCAGCACATGGGGGAGAAACCACTTCAAGACATTTGATGGTGATGTGTACCAGTTCCCAGCCAAATGTGAATACAACCTGGTGTCTGATTGCCACAACGCCTATCAGGAGTTTTCTGTTCACATTAAGAGGAAAGAGTCAGAAGGGAATCCCACCGTCAGCCACCTGACAGTCACTATCAGTGACATTGTATTTCACCTCACCAAGAATCTGGTCACTGTTAATGGTGATAGGTAAGTACAAATAGAATACATTATGTTAATTTATTTGTACTATTTTTGCCTAATGCAATTTGTTCTAAATAAAATACTGTTTTTGACAGTGCCAAGTTACCATACTACCAGTCAGGGGTGCAGGTGGAAAAAAATGCAGTATACTTCAAACTCCAGTCAAAAGTTGGCATCACTGTCATGTGGAATGGGGACGATGCAGTCATGGTAAGACTTACATGTATAAGTTAATTTTTAATTCAAGTTGAATATCTAGAAAACATCTGGAAAATAACAACATTTTTGATTATCATTCTGTTAACGGTGCCGAAAAAATCTCTCTCCATCCAATGCCTACAAATTTTTACAGTACTGCTAAGTGCTGTTGTAATTACACACCAAAGGTGATTGTCTGTGTCATTATTAACTGTGTTGCTTTTTATGCATCATCTCCTCATTTTTCTTGGTCTGTGTCTTTTGACGTAGGTTGAACTGGATCAGGACTATGTCAATAGAATCTGTGGACTCTGCGGAGACTTCAATGGACTTCCAGTCTACGATGAGTTTATAGACGATGGTACTTTGGTCTCTGCTGTGGTTATGTGTCATTATGGTGAGTCTGGTATTGTACCATTTACAGGTATGACAAGGAATAAAATATCTTTGCAGGCCGAACAATCAGCCCTATTGAGTTTGGCAACAAACAGAAAGTCCATCTGCCAAACGATCAGTGTGAGGATCCTTATGATGAAGACAGTGACTTAGTTGAAGCTCAGACATTGCCAGAGTCATGCGAGATGTTTGTAAGTTCATATTCATTGAGCGTTGATAAAAAATAATTTCTAATTTCACCAGTGTAAATTTTAAAACTTTTCTTTCACAGCAAGATAAATGTAGAGACATGCTTCAGTCAGGTCTTTGGAGTTCTTGCACCGCACTGATTGACCCTGAGCCTTACATCGAGGCCTGTGTGCAGGACATGTGTGGCTGCAGCACCGCAAACGACTTCTGTGTCTGCAGCACACTGTCTGAGTTTTCACGACAGTGTTCCCATGCAGGAGGAGAACCTCCAAACTGGAGGACAGCAGAGTTTTGTGGTAAATGACACCTTTTTTGTCTTGTTTGTATCTAATTGTTTATTTTGTTCAATCTAAAGCATTGACTTCAGCTGAGGTAAAAGGAATTTGCTTGAATTACATTTTTAACATTTGAAGATTGTATACTTTTCTTATTCCTGCACTCTGTATGTCTTATATTTCAATTGTACAATTGTATTGCTGTATATGATTGTGTGGAAATGGTCTGGGGAGGGTTGATTTGGGGCAGGTTGATAAAGCATATATATATATACAGTGTATATATATATATATATATATATATATATATACACACATAAATAAAAGAATAAATATCTGGCGCTACTTTGCAGATTTTTTATTTTTCTCGCTGGGTGACTGTTTTGTTATGAATCGGTCATCACCTTAATTGAAAGTTATGCTCAAGAAACTGAATGGTTACTATTCTTTGTCACCTCACACCTTCCAGATAAAAAATGTCCATTGAGCATGGTTTACAAAGAGAGTGGATCTCCCTGCATGGACACTTGCTCCATTAGGGACACAAGCTCAATGTGTGTGGAACACAAAATGGATGGATGTTTCTGTCCTCCTGGTCAGTGCCATTTTTTTGTTCTTTTTTTTCCAATCACAGAGTTTGAAATGCCTTTTTAAGCAGTTGTTTGTGAACACTCCTGCTACAGGAACTGTGTTTGATGACATTTCCAAGAGAGGCTGCATTAATCAGTCAGCGTGTCAATGCAAACACGACAGGGTCTACGACTCAGGAGAGGTTTACCAACAGGACCGGGAGGAATGGTATCTGATTATACTTTGATTACTATGTGTGTTACAAATATGTGTATGTGTGTTGTCAATATATTGTCACACTTACATACTGTATCAGTATTGTCACTGTCATTAATATGTTATATTTTTAATTTAGTTAATCATTATCCTGCCAATATTCATGGTGTTGCTTGATTTTATTGTGCTTTTACTTTGTCTAGCAACAAATAATATGATGCCTTTATTCCACTTTTAGTAACAAGATGCTATGCAAGTAACTATTTTTGTGTGTTTACTGTGCTGAAAGTATTTTACAGTTGAATTGGTCAAAAAAACATTCTGTGGAGAGTACCTGGATCTATGTTATTGAAGAAGGGTTATTGTATCACCAGATTCTTGCCAAACAAACCCTTGAGATGAAAGTAAATTTACTATATAGGATCTGGTGTATATTTTAATTCCTTGATTCTTTATTATTTCAGCACATGTTTACATGGTGAATGGTCATGTCAGAGTCTCCAAAAACCTGATACGTGTGCCGTGGAGGAAGGTTCACATATAACAACATTTGATGGGAAAAGCTTCTTGTTCCACGGAGAATGTCAATACACCCTGGTTAAAGTGGACAGCAAAGTAAGATGGTTCCTTATCGAATCAAATTGCATTGTTTAAAATTACTTTGTCACCTTAATGCTTATGATTCTATTGTTTTACTGTTTTTTTTTTTCAGGATTCCACAAATCCTAAATTTACCATCGGAGCTCAGCTCATGCCCTGTGCAAACCAAATGTATGACAGTTGTCTTAAATCCCTTAAAATACATTTAAACAATGACAGAACTAATGTGAGTAAAAGTCTCTGTAGAGCAAGCTATGATTGCAAAATGTGCGTCAGATTAAACTGTTGACTCTTGAATGTCATACTTGCATGTGTTTAGGTTTTAACATTCACATCAGACGGAAAAGTGAAGCAGAATTCACAGATTGTCAGTTTGCCATATGAAATGCAAGGTAAGTGTCAGGTAGTTCAACCCAGAATTTGATGGATGATAAAGACAGACTTGCTGATTTTGTCCTCTTTTTTTGTAGGTGTTATTTACATATTCCGCGCCTCATCCTTCCACATCATGCTTCAGACCAGCTTTGGACTACAAATACAGATTCAGCACGTGCCAATGATGCAGGTTTACATCACCCTGGAGCAAAACTACCGGTCAAAGACTCGAGGTAAGGCGAAAGTTTAATTCAGGAAATCTAATTCTTAGCACTAATGAAAGGTGACAGATAGTTATGGTCTGGTTTGAGATTAGAACTGAAACCAAATTGTTGCATACACTGAGGTTGTCTTTCATGTGAACCACTTGGTTTGTTAGGATTATGTGGAAACTACAACATGGTCCTGGCTGATGACATGAAGACACCTCAGGGGAGCGTGGAGGGAACAGCAGTAACATTTAGTAACTCGTGGAAGACTAGCCAGATGTGTCCAGACAGAAAGGAAAGACTGGAAGACCCCTGCTCTCTCAGTGTGGAAAATGGTAATTTTAATACAGCCTGGATTGTTTGTAAGTTGTTAAATATTAACTTCAAAATATAACTGAGTTGTCAGATGTTGTGTGGTACAAAATACAAACTTGCAAATGCGGCACATCATTTTATGAACATTTATAGACATTGGTCAATGGTTGTGGCAATTGCAAGAGAAAATTACAACTTTCTTTTCAGAGTGGTATGCCAAACACTGGTGTTCCCTACTGCTGAAGTCAAACAGTACATTTTCCCTTTGCCATTCGCTGGTGGATCCTGATCTTTACCACAAGGTGCAGTAAAATCTTTCCCTTTGTCACTTTTAATAATTATGTGCCTAAAAGTTCACTTAGGTTTTCTTTCTCCTCCACAGCGTTGTGTTTACGCCAGCTGTAACTGTGAAAAGAGTGAGGACTGCCTGTGTGCTGTGTTCTCCTCTTATGCGCGAGCTTGTGCATATAAAGGAGTCTTTCTGACAGGCTGGAGGGTGAATGTGTGCGGTAAGGAATTCAATTATTACATCCATGCTCTCATATCTTACCAAGCCATATGATTTTTTGTGTCTTTATATCGTGCACCACACAGATAAATACACTAAGAGCTGCCCGGCTTCTCAGACCTTCACCTACAAAAATCAGAGATGCCAGATGACATGCAGATCTCTGGGCTCAGTGCAGCACAGCTGCAGCAATGACTTCCTGCCTGTGGATGGCTGCTCCTGCTCTGAGGGTCTTTACCTGAATGAGGAAGGTGTTTGTGTCCCCAAGGCCAAGTGTCCTTGCTTCTATAATGAAAAAAGAATAAAGCCAGGAAAATCTATTAACCTCAAAGATGAACACTGGTAAGTCAGTGATGACACTGTTCTGTAACTCAGATGTCCCTGACTAATCTCTGTGAAGACTTAGTATTCATTCTTTGAAATCATATTACAGTAAATGATATTTGCTTTATCTTTTGTAGTGTTTGCACCAATGGAGAGCTTCATTGTCGTTCCTGGAAAGCCCGATCAATGAGTAGGTTGTCTTTCTGTAGCTATAACTTTTATAGTTACTATCAATTTTACCTAATCAAAAAAAATATGTTACATTGACATTTTTGCTCTACTTCTACAGCCTGCTTCTTTCCAAAAGTATTTTTCAACTGCTCCAGTGCCCGTACAGGAGAGTTGGGAATCCAATGTGCTCGAACGTGTTTAAATCTGGATAATGACGATTGTGTACGTTTTAACTTGTAAAATATACAAAAATAAACACACACACACACACACACACACACACACACACATATATATATATATATATATATATATACACACACATATATATTCTACATATTTTAACAAGTGAGCAAGGAAGGTGTTTGTGTCCCCATGGCCAAGTGTCCTTGCGTCTATAATGAAGAAAAAATAAAGCCAGGAAAATCTATTAACCTCAAAAATGAACACTGGTAAGTCAGTGATGACACTGTTCTGATGACACAAACAAGGCAGCTCAGGTGTGTTTCCAGGGAGAGTTGTGTGGGGAAGACGCTATGCTCAGTACACCTCAGTATGATCTGAAGTGTGCTTGACTATAGCTGTCAACAAGTCCACAATCTTAACAACACGGCCACTGCCCACTTTGACTTTCCTTTTCAATTTGGCAAGATTATGTTTAAAGTTTTTGCGATTTTCTTACCATAGGACTCTTCAGCGTGTAAATCTGGCTGCCGTTGTCCCACTGGCCTCCTTGATGATGGAAAAGGTGATTGTGTGAGAGAAGATGAATGTCCCTGTCAGCATGATGAGCGACTGTATGCAAGCGGAGCCCAAATTCCCAACAAGTGTAATACTTGGTATGTTGTTTTTTGGCATATGTGTACTGCTCTTGTCATTGTGTGGAATTTGAGTTCCACACAATTCATTCGATTTTTTTTCTATATTCCCCTATTTCTCTGTTGGTGGCAGCATCTTTAAACTGCTCACCAGGCCTCTTTGCCTGCCTGCCAACAACTCAACTGCTATAGGTCCTTTTTGCATTTAGTGTTCATTTACAGCTGTGTTTTCACATTCTTATCAATCCAGTACCTGCCGAAGTGGAAGGTGGGAGTGCACAGAGAAAAAATGCCCTGGAACCTGCACTATTTATGGAAGTGGTCACCACACTACATTTGATCAACGAAGATATGTCTTTCATGGAGAATGTTCTTATACAGCTGTGAGGGTAAGGCTCTAAACACCAACATCAGTTTTTCATTTGCTATTTCCCTGTGGCACGGAATAAAATCAGTGGTACAGAGATGTGAAATAAACCTTGTTTCCTATTAAGAACAAATGTGCCAACAAAACTGCCCAGCATAACTTTGGAGTGATCACAGAAAATGTTCCATGTGGATCCACAGGCACCACATGCTCCAAAACCGTCAGAGTCCAATTTGGGGTAAGACATTAGATAAGAAATTTATCTTAACCACAAGAAGATAAGAATCTTTAAACTTTGTGAAATCTTATACTCAAAATCTTTTTGATCTATATATACAGTATATAATCAATAAAGTAGAAAAAACATATATAAACATTTTTTGTTTACCCTTATTTTTACCTTCCCTATTATTGGAAGAATAAATATAGAGAGGACTAGTTTGTATTGTGATGAAATAAATCATAATACCTTTTACAGCGAACTGAAATTAAACTCTCAAAAGGAAAACATGAAGTAGAAGACCTGGGAACTGGCAGTTGGATTATTTACAGAATAAGAAAATCTGGTTTGTATCTGGTAGTTGAAACAGCCATTGGCCTGGCAGTTGTGTGGGACCGTAAAACAACTGTTCACATCATACTTGAGCCGCAGCACTCTGTAAGTAGCAGTACTGTTGAAAGTTTACAATATGTGAAGTTTCACATTTCATGTACTGAAGCAAAACACTGTTAGAAATGTTAATTATTTGGAGGATCATAGAATGTAGAATTTCTTCTTTCATTTTATAGGGGCAGGTATGTGGCCTGTGTGGAAATTTTGACGGTGATGCCCAGAATGACTTCATAACTCAAGGGCACATGCAAGTTGGCAATTCATTAGTATTTGCAAACTCCTGGAAAGTATCCAGCAGCTGCCCAGATACTGATACAAACTTGAACCCCTGTGAAGACACTCCAAAACGAGAAAACTGGGCAAAGGTTATGTGTAGCATCATAAAAGGAGAAACATTCAAAGAGTGTCACAATAAGGTACAATTTTTTGTTTACACAGAAAACTTCAAAGTCACATGACTAGATAAACCTTATGTTGCTTTTCAACACAGGTAGCTCCCGACCCTTTTTTTGAAAGCTGTGTGAGAGACTCATGTGCCTGTGACACTGGAGGAGACTGTGAATGCTACTGTACAGCAGTGGCAGCGTATGCTCAAGCCTGTAATGAGGCACATGTCTGTGTTTCATGGCGAACTCCAGAAATTTGTCGTAAGTAGAAATAAAAAGTTTCTTTAAAATTGTTTCATCTTTGCTGGGACATTGTATAATCTTAAGATTATTGTTTTGGGATGTAAAGATCAGGAAAATGGTAAAGAAATTCAATACCTTGTGTTTGATATTCTTACCATACGGTCCAATTTTTCTCACTATTTTCCATTATGCTAAAATAATCATTTATTTTCTGTAGCTGTCTATTGTGAGTATTATGACGGCCCAGAAGAATGTAGGTGGCACTACCGGCCATGCCATAAACCTTGTTATAAGACCTGTTTGTATCCTAATGGAACGTGTCTCAACCCTTTACCTGACCTGGAAGGTAAAACGTTTTTCAGATATTTTGACTTTGATTAACAATGTTTAAAAGCTAACTGTTCAGTGTAAAACTAATGAATCCTGATTAAAAATTTGTCATAATGACACACATGTGTTTTTTGCACAGGTTGTTATCCTGTATGCCCTGAAGATAAACCCATATTTGATGAGGAGAAACAGATATGTGTAGACGTTTGCTCTTATTGTTATTACAATGGAAGTATATATGAAGAAAATGAAATTATTTATAACGTAACAGATAATTTAGGAATGTGCTTCTATGCAATTTGCATCAACTCTACTATAATATATAAAAACGAGACATGTCCTATCACCACAACTGTCAACCCACCTATATCATCAACAACTGCTTTTAGTACAACTCTTGGATATACAACTACCACCTCTATTAAACCAACTGAGTCATCCACAACAACTCCACATGTAACTAAAACCATAACAACAACAACTATAAAACCCACAAGTACAAATGGATTAGTTTCAAGTTCTACAACACATAAAACCACAACAACAGAGAATCTAACCACAACCACAACAAACTCACCAACAACCAAACCCACTAATACACCTGAAGCAATTTCTACAACACCGGAGAAGTCAACAACAACAACATCAACTTCACCGAAAACCACAAGTATAACTGGAGGAATATCAACTTCCACAATACCAGAGATGTCAACAACGTTATCAATTCCACCAACAACCAAACAGTCGAGTACAACAGCAGGAGTTTCAACTTCTACAACACAAAAAACTACAACACCAGAGATGTCAAAAACAACTACATCAACTTCACCAACAACCAAACCCACAAGTACAACTGGTGTAGTTTCAACCTCTACAACACATAAAACCACAACACCAGAAAATCTAAAAACAACCATAATTACTTCTTCCACAACCAAAACCAAGTCAACAACAACCACATCAACTTCACCAACAACCAAACCCACAAGTACAACTGGTGTAGTTTCAACCTCAACAACACATAAAACCACAACACCAGAGAATCCAACAACAACAACCATATTAACTTCTTCCACAACCAAAACCAAGTTAACAACGACATCAACTTCACCAACAACTAAACCAGCAAGTACAACTGAAGGAGTT
>JAFBJS010004254.1:8375-26110 GCA_016785265.1 Paraplagusia blochii
ATATATATATATATATATATATATATATATATATATATATATACACACACACACACCATATATTATATTGGTATATATACCATATATACCAACCCTCATATTGACCACTACTCATGGTCAATGAGTGGTTCTTTTGCCACTGCTTATAGTTCTTTAGATATAGATATATACCAGGTCACTCAAACCTAATTATTTCAGCACCATGGATGGCAGCCACAATTCTGACATAAGCTTTAGTTATTAAATTAAAGCTATGCAAAAACATGTTAAAGGAAATATACATAAATGTATCTTTTAAGACAATTATTTTTAAATGAACAACTGAAACTGTTAAAGACAACGTATAAATGGCAATAATGCACTTTTAAGTAAATATGTTTTTAAAGATAAAAAATGTAGTCTCAAAATGAACTATTGAAATCCTGCTGACATGTTCAAAGGCCAACCAGTCAAGAATATATAACTCTAGACTTTTTTTTTTTTTTTTTATTTCACTGTGTTACAAATTGAAAATATGCCAACCAGTTCCCTGGGTTTGTTTTTAAACAATGTGTCAGATTAAAAAGTAATTTAATAGAAATACAACACAGCGACAACCAATCAACATGGCTTATTATTTAGTTATTGATGAGGTCAGAATCCATTTATGATAAACAACCAATCTCAGACATTAAACCATGCTCAACAGCAGATTCACATTATTTAACTGATTTTTGACCAGCTGTTCGCGACCCATTCAGAACGGGTCCACAACCCACTTTTGGGGCTGTGACCCAACAGCTGAGAACCACTGGTCTGGCATGCATACTGTATAAAATTACAGTATGTATACAATATTGTATACATTGACAATATTACTGAGGCAAACACATGTACATGTATACAGTGTAAAAAATACAAATAGTTATTGACAAAATGACACGTTCAAATTCACAAAGTTAGAAATGCATGCAAAAATCGCCTACCTGACACCTGGATGGTAGTCATGAGATGACAGCAGACAGTGGATATCCATGTTAGCAGCTGGAGCTTGAATTAATGTCGTCACTCTGGACGATAATGGAAACATCCAAAGTGCTGGAGGAACGTCGACGGAAGACGATCGCAACGTCCAAAAACGGCTATAGAAAACTACGATCAGGAATGGACGAATGGAATTGCTTATCTAAATCATGAATTCTAAACATGTTTTTTTTCAAGTTTAAGTGCTGTGACGACCAGGACTTACAGAAGGTACCACAATTTAAATTAACTAGTTACTGGACATCACCTTTTTGACACCCAGATTCACCAGCGTATGAACTCTGTTTTGTCAAGTTTAACTTATTCAACCACACATGCAAGAAAGCTTGGCAGCCTAAGAAACCACAGCAGCCGCAAAGCAGAAAAACAAAGCTTGAGTGAGGTGAGTTGAGTGAAGTTCTGAAGTTTGGAGTTAGCATAACATTTGCCAAAGTATTAAAAAAAAAAAGAAGAAAAAAACAGAGTTTACGGGCAACTTCGAACTGGTGCACGTGCGCTTTTTTTTTTTTTTTCAACGTTCGGCGAAGTGTGGTCTTTTTAATTGAAATAATACATGGAGTTAAAATCTAAAAGAAGATATAAAACCGAAAAACTCTTAACCTTTTCATTCAAGTCGTAAATTAGAAACGAGTACGGACACCTGCCCCCTTTAAAACAGGACTTCGTCTGCTTCTGACGTCACATACGTGCTACGTTATTCTAAATACGTCACGTCTGCGTGGAGCAACGTGAACTTATAACTACAATAAAAATATATAATAACTATAAACTTATTATATAAATATAGACTAAAATAAAGTATGTAAAAAAAAATACGTATATGCTTATACAATATGAAAAATATAATGTGCAAAAAAAGGTCCTCCTCCCCTTAATAGTTGTTGGTTCATCAATAACTGTTACAGTTTACTGACTTTATCTTCCCGTGGAAGCACAACCAGCCGTTAGCTCCATCACAATACAACAAAACTAAGTGTAAAATATAGTTCATATAAACTCAGTGACGTGCGGTCAGTTTCATGCCTGGTGAGGGGATGACGTCATCACAGTTATATTTACACATGTATAAGCCTTACAGAGCAGTTCATTTAACATTTGGTTGGCAACATTTAATGTGTTTGTTATAAAACATCAGCATTGTTTATATATACAAACTGTAACATAGAAAAAAAACTTTTAACTGTTATCAACGTCTTACCTTTACTTATAAATGAAGACCATGCGCCGCTCCTTCAGAATACAAGCATCGATGCCTCGTCTGTAAAAGTCCTCCTTATTTTTCTTTGTTTTACAAGTCTCTCTGTCTCGATGGACATCAGTGCAAGAGAAGACTGTCATCCCTGGTCTGTCTTTCTCCGAGAATGACCGCGCCGCCGACGCTGTAGTCGCTGTCACAGTGACCATCAGCTGGAGGAACTTTGACGCCTCACAAACAGTTTCAATTAAATCTTTCTCGGCCAAAAAGCTGAGATGCTGTCTAGGTGGTCTACAGCTGTCCCTCACTTTAGTCCAACGAGATCCGCCTTTAGTTTTACAAAGTGTGTCCCAGTGTGTCTGAAAAGCGCGGATGTTGCTCAGGTGTTGGTCGTCCTTTAATTAGTATCTCCAGCTTTGATTGAAAGTCCAGTTTAGGGAATTCTTTCAGTTTAGATATGTAACCCTCCATTTTGAAATAAGCCTTCCAAGGAAAAAAAAACTTGATAGATGCACTTGACTTACTGTTTACTGTAACTCGCTAATTCCATTATTGATTTGATTGGTTGGCCGAGTTGCAAATCAATGGGATCACTATCACCCCCTGCCAGGAGGCCGGAGAACTACAGGTCTACCTTTGCAGCTCTGTACAGCAGGTTTCTGTCCTCCCAGCATTAGAACACGTTACACACAGACATTTGATGATGATCAAAAATACAGAATTTGCATTACATACACAAGCTGGAATAAATACATGTTAGTCATGAGTGTTGTAACATTTTTATATCGACATGAGGAGCAACGGCAGGACAGTTTCTCTGTAGACCGTGCCTGCACAGCATAGTGATTGCCTAGCCTCACCCTTCGTCTCCTCAGTATTTAAAGTAAATTGTTTAATGTAAAGGTGAAAATTCAGTGATTCTAAAAAAAAAATAAAAAATGGTAAAGTTATGACATTTGATGAAAAAAGAACTTTAGCACCAAATAAGTATCACAATTTTATTTTTTTTATTTTATATTTCTATTCATGACGCCTCCCCTGACTGCACGTCACTGTATAAACTACATATACTGTCCTCCATGTTTCTACGGGTCTGCAGTGGTTACGCCAGACACTGAAAAATCTCCCCGACTCATAACTGACGCTGTCCAGTCCAGGACCTTCCTTTTCCTTCTCTCACTCCCATGTTTGTAGTTTTTTAAAGGCTGCGCCGGTTGATGCATAGTCTGTCTCTAGGCAAACGTGAAAGCCCAGAGATTACCCAAGATACACTTGAATTCTCTCTCTACCTGTTCAGTGTTGAATTTTAAAGCCATTCATGCCACATAATTACTGCAAAGTAATCCCAGTTCATGTGTTTGTTTCTATGGAAACCAAAAAGCAACTGAAAGAAACAAATCTTTGGTGACCCTTTTTATTTGTCATTTTTACTAGGTTAATGTTCGCCAACTGTCAGACATATCCCACAAGGCATTTAGTGCAAAAAAAAAAATGTATAAATGATTAGCGTTGCATTGACAGCCCTTGTTAAACTGCTGTGAAGAAAATGTCAAGTTGACTGCGCTGTTCAAACAAACATTAGGGTTTGTAAATTATCATTGCTCTTTGTTACGTTTATAATATTCAATATTTAATGTATATGTATGTGCCTGTATACTTATGAATATGTATATACAAGTGTATACAGTATATATTCCCCAATTTCACAAAAGAACCCAAAAATTTAACTTTTTCTCACACATAATAAATGAGTTTTCATTAAAGTACTTAGATGAAGCCCATCATTGCAATTTATTCATAATGAACATTTTGTCTTTTTTGTTAGAATGAAATATTTCTTCTTCTATCTCTGATGTACATCATATAGGAATGTATCTAGTACCAAAAAACAACAAGTGTGAATCAATACAGAAGTGAGCACAGTTTCATTCGCTCTATTTCTGTGATAAAATCTCATTTTCAAGATAAGTTTGACAGTGGATAGACACATAAAGACCACAGCACATTTCCCTGGTAATAAAAATCACACTCTCATCTAGACGTGGCTGTGGTAATTACTCTTCACAGGATGGTGGGGTGGGGGAGGAGGGGGGACTCTGATATTGATTACTCTCATATTTCATTTTCATCCAATGACATGGAGAGTGAGAGAGAGAGAGAATAAAATATTCTAGCGGATTAGTAATGCCGCCTGAAAAGATTGTTTCTAATACCAGACTTGTATGTGATGCAGCAGCTATGGGTTAAATCCAACACCATTCAACGAAAACAAAAATGTCTAAAACTAAATTATTGTACATGCATACAGTGTATCCGGAAAGCATTCACAGTTCCTCACTTTTTTTCTCATTTTGTTATGTTACAGCCTTATTCCAAAATTGATTCCATTCATTTTTCCCTCAAATTTCTACACACAGCAACCCAAAATGACAATGTGAAAAAAAGTTTTAGAATCATTTTATTACAGCCTCTTCAGTTTTTTTGCATATGATGCCACAAGCTTGGCACACTTATCTTTGGGCAGTTTTGCCCATACCTCTTTACAGCACCTCTCAAGCTCCATCAAGTTGGATGGGAAGCGTCGATGCAACAGACATCTTCAGATCTCTCCAGAGATGCTCAATTGGATTCAACTCTGGGCTCTGGCTGAGCCACTCAAGGACATTCACAGAGTTTCTCTGAAGCCACTCCTTTGTGATCTTGGCCTTGTGCTTCGGGTTGTCTCACCAGTCTGAGGTCAAAAGCACTCTGGAGCAGGTTTTCATCCAGGATGTCTCTGTACATTGCTGCATTCATCTTTTCCACTATCCTCTATGCCTGGTTTTCTCCAAAGATGACGCCTGGCATTCACAAAGAGTTCAATCTTTGTCTCATCAGACCAGATTTTTTTTTTTCTCATTGTCTAAGAGTCCTTGATGTGCCTCTTGGCAAACTCCAGGCGTACTGCCATGTTCGTTTTACTCAGGAGTGGCTTCCGTCTGGCCACTCTACCATACAGGCCTGATCGGTGGAGTACTGCAGAGATGGTTGTCCTTCTGGACGGTTCTATCTCCACAGACGAACACTGGAGCTCTGACAGAGTGGCCATCGGGTTCTTAGTCACCTCCCTGACTCAGGCCCTTCTCCCTCAACCGCTCCGGAAGAGTCCTGGTTGTTCCAAACTTCTTCCATTTACGGATGATGGAGGCCACTGTGCTCATTGGGACCTCTAAAGCAGCAGAATTTCTTTTTTTTTCTGTACCCTTCCCCAGATTTGTGCCTTGAGACAATCCTGTCTCGGAGGTCTACAGACAGTCCCTTTGACTTTATGCTTGGTTTGTGCTCTGACATGCACTGTCAACTGCAGGACCTTATATAGACAGGTGTGTGCCTTTCCAAATCATGTCCAATCAACTGAATTTATCACAGGTGGACTTCAGTTAAGCTGTGGAAACATCTCAATGATGATCAGTGGAAACAGGATGCACCTGAACTCAATTTTGAGCTTCATGGCAAACACAGTGAATACTTATGTACATGCAATTTCTTCTTTTTTTTTTTAAATACATTTGCAAAACATTCTGAAAAACTTTTTTTTTTTTTTTTTTCACATTGAAGTGAGTGATGTCAATACTTTCCGGATGCACTGTATACCTGGTATATGCATTTAATCATAGTACCTCAACCACTTAAATACTTTTTTTTTACTAAGTTTACTATGCATCGTCCGTCATATGCTTGCAGACAGAAAGGTTTGGAGAAAAAGCTAGAGAAGCCAGGTTGAGATGGTTTGGACACGTTCAGAGGAGGGACAGTGGTTATATTGTTAGAATAATGATCCTAGAAATGGAGCTACCAGGTAGAAGACAAAGAGAAGATTGATGGATCCAGTGAGGGAGGACATGAAGATTGTTGGAGTGAGATTAGAAGATACAGAGGACATGTGAGAAAGTGTTGACTCGCTGTGGCAAACCCTGAGAAAGGAGCCGAAAGGAGAAGTAGAAGATCTATTGTCTGCTAACCCCTTGTCAGGTCACAGTGCAGCAGTCGCCATGACCTTACTTCAGGTGGTGAGCCCCTGGAGGCAAAGCAACCTAACCAGGATTCAAACTTGCCCAGAAGGTGAACCCCGTTTCACACTATCGACAGAGACGTTGTCTCTGGGCCATAAAAAAAGGCTTCAATACTGTATATATTTATTTATCAGATATTAATCCATATATTGTAAAACACTGACCAAATGTGGTGGCTCTGTATTGATTGAGAATTTATTAGACAATTTATAAAAGAGTGGAGCATAGTCTACTGGAAACCAATGCAATAATACTTGATACTAAATACTTAAAACTAAACATACTTTATTACAAACAATACTTGCACTTCCCTATTGTTTGATTGTTTAATTATTGAGCACTTGATTTTATGTTTTTTTTTTAATCATTTTTTTTTATCTCTCTTTTGACATTATATATATTTTTTACTGTCTTTTATTTTTCATGTTCTACTCGGGATTTAAACATTTATAGTGGATGACCTGCTATAAATAGCATTGTCCATTCATCAATAGTGTCTTCAATTACAACAATATGAAATATATATATGTCTGGATGAAATATTAAAGTCATGACACATCACGTTGTCCAAGGGATCTTCTTTTACTTAAAGCTTGTCTGTATTTAGGGATTGCCAAAACAAAACAATATTTTCTATATCCCTCTGTTCTCTGTATCTTCTACTCTGACTCCAACTACATCTATGTCCTCCCTCACTGCATCCATCAATCTCCTCTTTGTCTCCTACCTGTTGGCTCCATCTCTAGGATCATTCTTCTACTAATTTACCCGCTGTCCCTTTTCTGAACATGTCCAAACCATCTCAATCTGGCTTCTTCTAGATTTTGTTTCCAAACCAGGAATGCTTAAGATGTTCCACAAAGGACAACTAGGGCTGTTTTTTTTTTCTATCCAACCAACCAAGTGAACATAGTTTGACCAATCAGCTGTCTCATGACTGAGATCAGTTGATTAAGCATGTCAACTCAGGTGTGCTGCTGCGTGGTTGGAACAAAAACCACAGTAGCCCTTCGGGGAACAGTTTAGACATGCATGCTCCAAACCTTCCTGTCAGTGTTGTCCCGCAATCACCTCGTTCCTGACCCTGTCCATCCTTGTCTCTCCTCAAGAGAAACTCAGCATCTTTAACTCCTCCACATCCCGCTCTGCCTCATGTCTTCTACCTATTCCTAGTGTCTCTAATCTATCCATCCTGGCTGGTCTCACAACTGTCCTGTAAACCTTTTCCTTCACCTTAGCTGACTCTCTTCTATCACAAATCACTCCTGACTCTTTTCTCCCCTTGTTCCATCCTGACTGTACTCTAGTCTTCTCCTCTCTTCCCCAGTCTCCACAGCGCTGAACTCCTCCACCTTCTCCACCTCTGCTTCTTGTAACCTCATTATCCCACTGTTCCCCCTTTTTATTCAAACACAACATCATCTACGGAATAGGCCTCTACATTTTCCAGCTGGGGGTTGGGGGGTGAATGCAAATGTGAGCAGATGACAGACTGACATTGTCGCCACTAAGGCTGTCCTGACTCATCGCTTAATTTTGATTCATTTTCTGGAATGGAGTCCATAAAATGAATGTCCAAAGCATTGTCAAACCACCCAGCTCTGCGTCACACAAGATGAATCAGCCAGATGCAAAGTTAGTCACTGTTACCAATTCCCAGTTGTGAAATAGCGTGCGGTGGTGATTGAAGCAGTTGGCTGCACACTTATGAAAACCCATGTTTTTCAATGAGACACTTGTAATCAAATGAGTTCCATGATTATTTTGCGACAAAACAAGCAGAAAAGAGCCGACCATGTGTCTAATTTATGGAGTGGCTGCTTTCTCGTCCTGTCTCCCCGCTCCCTCCCTCCTGCCTCACCCGTGTACCCCAAATCAGTGTCATTCTCTCTCCAATCTTTTTCTTTTTTTTTTCCCTTGATTTTGCGCAAAAATTCCCTTTTTGTCTGACTTCATCAGAGTCACGTTTCTCTTTGCTGTCAATCTTGTACCCACCCATGGTCCGTCTCCCCTCTCTCACTCTTTTCCCTCTTCTTATTCCGTTCATCATTAATTCATGCGATGCAGCAGAGCAGAGGCTCAGTGAGTGATACACTTCAACCATAACAAACAAGCCCAAATATCTGCACTCAGCAGCAATGATCTGCATCACTGCGGGTGCACAAGTGAGGGAGTGAACTGGGAACAAGAAAGGCCATTTTAATTTATTTATTTTTGCTTTTTTTATTTTATTTTGCACAGTGAGAAAAGGCAGCGATTTATTTTTATCCCTAACTACCTTTGATATTTAAATAAACAATAAATCTGATGAGAGCATTTTTTTAATTAGACTTGATTATTTCCAGGGCTATTATGCATATAAAATGTTTTAGTGAGCCTGAAATACACTATGCTGATGAAATAACTGCAGGGTTCCTTATTTTTTTTTTTTTTAGTTTTTCTAAATGATATACTTTGTTGGTTTTCATTGAAAACCCTAAAGTGGTTCCATCAAGCCACAAGGCCTAATTAGGATTACAATTTTATAATAAAATGCTGAAGTGCTTTTTTTTTTTTTCAAAATGAAGGAAATGAAAAGCATTGAAGCGGCGATGCATTTACAGCATTTGCAGCACATGCATACTCAAGCCACTGAACCAATGATCAGAGTATCACTTAGATTTTGTTGCGGTCCCAGCCATAAACTAACAGCTGCCTGAAGTTGCATTCAATTAAAAAGTACAAGATGACTGCCGAAGATTCTAAATAATGAGTATTTTATTTTACTGCTATTGTCACTCATTCATTAATTATCATTATTATTTTAAGATATTCCACCCATTTGTTTCCACCCGCTGATCTGTTACCAGTTTCAGTGACTGCCACCCGAGTCAAATTGCACCGCACCTTACCGTCCTCCATGTGGTGACACCCATGGAAGCCAACCCCCCTTACCGAGAGAGAGAGAGAGAGAGTCAAACTTGCCCTGCAGGTGAACTCTTGAGTCACACAACAAAGAGAGATTGACTCTGGGACAAAGTGAAGCCCTTATTATAATACAATGTGCAGAAATTCTTTCAAACACAGAAAAATACGTCCAGAAGTGGTTACTATATGTGCAACTTTAAGTAGGTTGGTAAATAAATGAGTGAAATGAATGAGCATGATACACATTTATGCAGCCTACACGTATAGTATTACATATAAAATACCATCTGGGAATTGGGTGGCAGTTGTGGAGACTGTTGCCCCGTTAGGGGCTAAATGATAAGCAGATGAAAATTGATAGATGAATGGACATATCTTTATTTATTTAATTTATTCCTTTTTTTTGTATTAGTTCTCAACCATGTATTTGTACATCTTCATCTGTACAATTACCATTCAAATCAAACTGCTGCATACCGTGAGCTTTCCTGTGGGTGGTGAGCCCACTGGAAGTTATGCGGGTTGGGAGTGTGCTTTGCACCAAATGCCAGTGGCAACCTGGCATTTGGTGGTTTAGACATGAGATTACACTGCTGCTGCCTGGTTCACAACTATAAAATGAATAAATGGTCAATACATGTTTGTAATGTAGAAATTGTTGGTTCCATTGTGTAGCGGTTAGTATGGCTACTTTGGAGCAAAGAGTCTTGGGTCCAATTCCAAAAAGACCCACATATGAGAAAACTAATAAAAGATACATCCATTTGTTTCCACCCACTGATCCATTACGAGTTTCCAAGTCACATTGTACCGCACCTTACTGTCCTCGAGGTAGTGACCCACCATGGAAGCCAAATGTAGGAATTGTTGGTTCCATTGTGTAGCAGTTAGCATAGCTATCTTGGAGCAAAGAATCTACGGTTCAAAACGGAGAAAAAAAAAAAATCATTCAAAGAAACTCAAAATATTGTCTCATTCGCCTAATTATCATTATAAATTATTAAAAACTTATTTTAAAAGATCCATCCATTTGATTCCACCCACTGATCACACCCACATTGCCCCGCACCTTAACTTCCTCCTGGTGACCCCACCATGGAAGCCAACCCCCCTTACTGGGATTCGAACTTGCCCTACAGGCGAACCCTTGAGTCACACAACATTAAGACAAAGATTCTTGGGTCTAAGTAACTAAATGCATACTTTTCATATGCTGTTAAAATCAAGAAAATCCTAATGAGCCTTCACTGTTGCTGATAGACAGAAACTTGTGGGTTGGTGATTTGTCGCTGCAGTGTTGAAAGTTGGGCTTGACACCAGCGGCCGAAGGACTTGTGTTCGGATGAAGTCTTGTCCTTGAAGTTGTGCAGCTTTCCAGGACATTGAGCAGATTTCATCCACCAGACGAAAGTCGTGCCCCTGAGCTCTTTTTTGCTGGCTCATGTTCCCTCTCTGTGGACAGAACAATCCTGACAGGCACTTTGTCAAAATGCCACAACATTGAGTGCGCCTATAGAATTGTGTTCACACAAACTCAGTGCCCTGTCGTTATTGTCGTGACCGTGCCGCTCATGGATTAATCTGTTGGACGTGTGAGTATTCTTTGCACATTTTCGCCTTCATATTAGTGAGAGAAAATGCTGTTGCGAGAGTCAAAGCTTTACAAGAGCTGGGACTCAGGACTACAGCCAATCTAAATTAATGATAAAAAAAATATCAACACTGCAACACTTTTCAGTTTTGTTTCATAAATGCTAATGTCTGGCCCACTCAGTTGTACAATATCCATTGCTTACTCATTTAACTGCCCATTATTCCAGCTGGCATCGAAGGCAGCGATAATGGTCTCATAATCCTCTCTGTTTTTGGCCAGTCCAGTGAAGAGCAATGCGTTGGTTGCCTTGGCTAAGGCCACAATCAAAGCTGCCTTGCATAATTGATATTCTTATCGTTGACGTTACGTTAACATTTTCTAAGGGTCCAACTCTGGTTTAGATACAGAAGATACAGTCCAGTATCCTGGGCCATTGACCAGGAAAAATTAGGAATCAGTCTCCACATTTTTATCATGTCTAAAAACGTACTTATTGTTGTTATTATTATTATTAATCACTTATTCACTTTTTCCCAGAAAAGATTCTCGGAGTAACTAGTGAGTAACTCCGTCTTAAAACTATAGACTTAAGTTAAGGTTAAACTTGAAGCCCTAGGCAAAGAACAGCGAGTCATGTTACAGTTAAAAAAAAAAAAAAAAACATTACAGATTGTACATGTGATGCTGATTGTTAAAAGTGGTTAGGATTAAAATGAGAAAATAAATAAATGAGAGCTTACACCAATGTAAGCTATTATTAAATTCAAAGCCAAATCTAATGTAGTGCATTCTAGTGCAGAGGGTTAAGTAGAGTGAATACGTGGTGGGTGTTTTTGGTGTTGGATGGTGAAAAGAAAGAAAAAAGATATAGAACTAGAACTAAAGATAGATACATAGGACAGACAAACGGACGGACAGACATATGGACGGACAGACAGATGGATGGATCGACAGACAGACGGATAGTCTGTAGATAGATAGATAGATAGATAGATAGATAGATAGATAGATAGATAGATAGATAGATAGATAGATAGATAGATAGATAGATAGATAGATAGATAAATAGTTTTTTTTTTCCCAGCATTAAATCCGTGACTTCATCTTTTACAAAGCAAGCTGAATCACTGAGGTACCGAAGATGTGTGAATGTTCTGCAGTTGGTCCCGTATAATAACAATGCCATTCACTCACCGACTCTTTTAGCCAATAAGAGATAATCAGATAAAAGTGTTGGCTCCGTTCTAAGTAGTCACCGACTTTACACAGAGCCTTGGCTTGAGAATCATCAGTCCTCAGGTTCCTTTAACACTGTTAGAACCATTAAAGGGACCATGCCAGTGGGAAATGCGCTCTAACACCTTCATTAGTCGACTCCCACTTTTTATTTGTTCCCGTACACACGTATTTTTAGTTAGCAATTTGCCTAATCGCCTGTAAACAATTATTAGCCCGTCTCTAATGAGTTGGACCGTGCGGTTGAATAGTTATTGTTACGGGACTGCTTCAGAAAGAAACACTCAATTATCTAATCAGTACTTAACCTGCTCGCTGTGTTATCAGCCTCCTTTTTTCTCATCCAAACACAACCTTACGTTATTCTTTATTTATACACACACACACATAAATATTTTTATTTATATTAGAAATATGCCATCATTAATATTCTATGATATCAAACAGGTTACATGTGCATGTCAATGAGCTCACACATAAACTGTTTATTATTATTATTATTATTCTAATGAAGGTACCGTCACCATTGTCCACATCATGCAAGTGTTTATCGCAAACCGCTGTTAATTTCCCGCAATGGTTCCACTAGGGTCAGTGACAGAGTAATTGAATGAGATAGAAAGAATGAATTAATAGAAATCCATTAAATAGATCCTCCAGTGAGGGAAAATAATATGTGGACTAGATAGGATACGTCAAAACAATAATCCGTCTCTTTCAACACCATGGAGGCCAATGATGTCCCTGTTAATTATGCATGCACACCCACAATTGTGATGACCAACAAAGCTGGGCCAAATTAAACACAGCTTTAGTGTTGTGTTGCAATACTTCAGCCAAAGATGAGGCACAAAGAAGATACTGTAATATACAGTTAGAGGTTACACAAATGGTTCACAGTTAGTTCCAGTCAGCTCACCACCTGCTGGACGGTACAGTACGGTGCAATGTGATTTGGGTGGCAGTTATAGAGACTGCTGCCACGCAGAAGCGGAAGAAAATGGACGTTTGGGATCACAGGTAGACCCTCACTGGTGTATTTTAGGCTGTTGTAAAAAAAAAAAAAATTCTATTTGCGAGCACACAGCAGGGGGCAGTGGTGAAACCGTGGTAGATTTTCACACCTGCCGAGCAGTAGCTCTGGTTTTGATTAAATCTCATGCAACGTCTCACAGTCGCAATCGATGGGGTTGCACCAGGCAAAAAACGACATGAAAATCACTACAGTATGTAGATCAGAGCTATTTTTCGTGACATCTTAAAAGATAGTCGCAGATAATTCTCTGGATGTAAGATTTGAACAATACCTTTCATTTTCTGTTGAAAGGCTTCTCAGTATTCTGGGTACAGTCAGATGGGTACTGGTAGCATTGGCTACAGGTCAGTATCTACTGGTAGTTCCCAGTGTTGAGGCCAAATCTATTGACAGAAATTCAGCATTTAACTTACCTGTAACATTAATGCAATGGAGAAACTCATGGTTATAATACCTCACAATCTGGAATTCCACTGACACTCCATATAATTTAACTTAATGATTCATTAATTTGGATATGTTGGAATGTTGATAAATTGCTTCTATCCCGATCAATCTAACCAAATTACAGCTATACCATTTTTTTTTTCACCGTCACTGTAATTTACAGGCACATCAAACAAAGATATTGTGGTTGATATACCTGTAACAAAGAGGAAAAAAAAAAAAAAAAAATCAAAGTCACTCCAAAGTTGCACTAACCAGGTACAGTGCCCCAAGTGGCAGTCAGTATAAAGATAATGAATATGTAAATTTTCAGTGGAACAAAACAGTAGATACTTGTATTTAAATTATGTTTTTATGTACTATACATAAGTCACACAAGACAAAAAATACAAAATGTTAAAGAACGAAACAACAAAAAAAAACGTATTTAAGTTACTTTGGAGTGTCAGTTGCACCAACTAATTAGTGGGTGTCACTGCAAAAACAAAAAACAACAACAACAAAAAGAACACATAGGTCATCTTCTGGTGGTATAAGAATAAAATACATTGATACAAGATAATACATGAAATTATTTATTTCAATATATAAAACACACATGAGTATAAGTTGCAGGCTTAGCCAAGGAATGAAAAAACTGTTGTGTTTGACTTATAGCGTGAAAAGTATGGTATGTTTCATGTGTTAGTTGATCTGTCCTTATGTTCAGTTGCACCAGGCAAAAAACACATGTCGAAGAAATTAACATGTATAACGTACTCTGGAGTACCAGTTGCTCCAGCTAGTTAGAGTGCCCCTAGTGGCTGACAGTGCAAAAATACCAAATGGGTAATTTTTTGATGGTTGAAGAAAAATAGAAGATACTGATATGACATGATGTGTCATGTGTCAATAATTACTATTTATATTGTCTTAACAGACAAAAAAAATGCATAATGACAAAGAAAAAAGCATATAATTCACTCCGAAGTATCAGTTGTACTAGTTAGAGTGCCTCTAGTGGGTGTCAGTGTAATAAAATACAGTGTATACTAATAATCAGGACATTATAGTAGATTTAATGTTTTTGTTTTTGTGATGTTGACAGCAGATTGGAATATCATGGATATAGGCACTCTACAAATAAATCCCAAAGAAACATTGATTCAGGCAATGCCAAAACTCTCTATGCCAGGACCTGGTCTAGTCAGATGCTTTTATGACTTTAGCGGTTCAGTAGATGGTGGATTTCCTTTTTCTTTTTTTAAGACTCATGTGATGTTACATGAAACACCCACAGTGTAATGTTATTCCCGGCCAGAGCTGGATAACACATTCCACAGTGACATCCTGCTGCGGTAGTTTAACTTTCCCAGAACATGGATGAAATGTTATCACAGTTGGAGCAGAAAGAGAGACTTTAAAAGTAGCTACAGCCTGTCTTTGATGGTCGTGCTTGTTTCACAACATTAGTCGATCATTCCACTGACCTTTTCCCCTTTTTCTTGGGCTACTGGTGATAATGCAAGAGGGAATAAAAGCACCCACCGTCTGGGTGACATTTGGAATAGTGCCTGTATAAAAAAAAAAAAAAAAAAAGGGGGCTAAAAAAAAATGCGGTCTTTAAGTGAATACATACACTGCCTGGCCAAAAAAAAAGTCGCCACCAAAAAAGAGGGTCATACACTCTACTATTAATTTGGACCACCTTGAACTTTAATTACAGCATGCATTCTCTGTGTCATTGCTTCGATAAGCGTCTGCAATGTCACAAGATTTATTTCCATCCAGTGTTGCATTAATTTTCCAACAAGATCTTGCATTGACGGTGGTAGAGTCTCCAGTAGACTCCAGCACATCCCAAAGATTCTCAATGGGATTAAGGTCTGGACTCTGTGGTGGCCAACCCATGTGTGAAAATGATGTCTCCCTGAGAAAATGATGTCTCCCTGAACCAGTCTTTCACAATTTGAGCCCCATGAATCCTGGCATTGTCATCTTGGAATATGCTCGTGCCATCAGGAAAGAAAAAAAATCCATTGATGGAATAACCTGGTCATTTAGTACAGTGGTCCCCAACCACTGGGCCGGGGACCAGTACCGGTCCGTGGGTGAAATGGTGCCGGGTCACAGAGAAATAATTTGTCCTTTTGGCCCATCTGGCTATTACTTCCACTTGATCCATACCCATATCAACAAAAGAACTGAACAATAGAATAGCGAGGATTCCATCATCAATAATGCAACTATATTTGACAATTAATTAAGACAACAATAATAAACTCAAAATGTCACTAATTCATTCATACAAGATTCCAACTTTTTATACCAGTCTGGTAGCAGAAAATTATAGTCTGTGTGCACTTGAGAAATCCTTGTTGTGCTCATGCACCATTAATTTAAGTAGGAAGAATTTAGAGGTAGGATAAATATTTCCAAAAACCAGAAATTTACTTTTGTTGAGTGGTATTTATCTGCCAACAACTTAATCTAACAACTTAATGACCAGTCCGTGAAAATAGTACATTTAACCATTCAGTGGCGCAAAAAAGGTTGGGGGACACTGATTCAGTATATTCAGGTTGTCAGCTGACCTCATTATTTCAGCAAATACTGTTGCTGAACCTAGACCTTTTTTGGACAGGCAGTATATAAATATATAAAAAGTATTTGCTAAATGGCTGGCAGTGTTCTGAGATTTAAAAGCACAGGGTGTTTTTTTTTTTTTTTTTTTTTTTTTTTTTTTTGGCTTTTTTTTTTGAGACTTTTGTCACCGCTACCTTGATATCACCAGACTCACACAAAGACCGGAGTCCCTGTATGGATCAAGGGATCGAGACCTGAAAACAGCTGGTCAGATAAAGTGCTGAAGGTGGCTGGGCTTAGTGTTGAAGAGGGGGAGAAATTTTTGACAGTTTCATTCATCCATCCATCCATCCATCCATCCATCTGTCTGTCTATTGTGGCATCTGGTTTAGTTATGGTGATGTAGAGATATAAAGAAGTCTCACTTGACACCGACTTGGTTGCAAACTGAAGAGCTTATTGTAGGCTGCTTGCTTTAGGTGTAGCACATCAGATAAAAAAAAAAACAAAAACAAAAACAAATGTAGGAGCCTGATTGCATCTATGTATGTAGCTATCTATGTATCTATGTATCAGTCAAACGCTGCGGCGGCTGCTGCTGCTGCTGACCCAGTCACTGCTGCAACTCAGACGGTTGCAACATCACTAGCTCAGGGAGACATAGAACAGGGGGCACCAGGATTAGACGAGATGGAGGGTGAGGTGGAGAAAACAGGAGACCTGAGGTGGGATCTAGGTACAGAGGTGACAGGTAATGGGAGGGTGTTTGAGGGACAATTCTGTTAGTGAGAATGCAGAAAGGGCTGGGGATCTTAGTAATAAGGTGGTAGACAGAGTGGTTTCGGCTTCTGGGAGTAGTGACACCCCTGTGGCGATGGAGGTGGGAGGGGAGGTCAGCCAGGAGTCGATGTGCAGGAGCAGGAAGAAGAGGAAGAAAGTACGGCCTGTAGGAGTAGAGGCCAAAAATGTATGGACATATGGAGACTCCGACTCACTCCGACAGCAGTGATGGTGAGGCAGCAGAGTTGAAGGGAGACCAACGCCAGGGAGGCGGGTCTAGACATGGTTCGTTGGAAGAAGACAACAAGGATGGTTGCCCCAGAGGAGGGTCTGACGTCTGAGGACAGTGGCGGAGAGGAGTGTGTGTCAGATGACAATGACCTGCCTCCCGTGTCCCAGACCCACACCCAGGCATACTCTGCAGCAGACAGACTGAGGGATGCAGGAATGTGGATTTACGGAAAAATTTCCCAGATCTGGAGGCGTTTCACACCTCTGCCAGATATTTTATAAGACATAGGACGGAGGGCAGACCTGGAAGTCGTGAGGCTGCATAAACTGGCTGCTAAAGCAAAGATGATGCTCCTTGCTGTTTAGTGTGGCTTCCTTCGAACATCTCATCATTGATGCCTGAACATCGGTGGTGCCAGAGTGGACCCTGTCTCTTATACACATCTCCATGTGTATAAGAGACAGATCATATGGTCAACTTCCTCCACTCACATCCTCAGTCCCTTCTGTGGACATCTGTCCCAGCGATTCCAGTGAAGAAGTCTTTTTCTGGAAGTGTCTGGTCCAGGGACGACTCTCTCACTGACACCTCCTTCTCCTCCTGCCTGAGGAGCCGTCATGCTCCGGCCAGCAGACAGACAGACAGGCTGACAGGTGTGAAGTCTCAGT
>JAFBJS010004257.1:1532-12004 GCA_016785265.1 Paraplagusia blochii
TTTTTGTTGTTATTATATTTGTCCAGATTAATGTAGATTAAGTGGAAGCAGACTTTTAAATGGACAAGAAATTAAAGAAAGAGTGGACTAATAATTTTTTTCCATGACTGTATAAGGCTGTATAAAAAAACATACTTAGATAAAATGTTAATAATGAGAGAGTTCTATATATGTAATACTATATATACCTGTATACTCGTTATACGTTATGCACATGGCAAAATGTTTGTCGTGAAAAATCATGTGATGCCTTGCCTTTTCTGAGGCAAGGCATCAAATGCAGAACTAGCTTCTTCAGAGCGTATTACGATTTTGGTTCATGAACCATGGCACGGTTCAATACGTGATCGTGATCGAGCAACTGATTGATGACAACTTTCCGGCATCATAGATTTATGACAACCTAAAGCCACAGACACTAAATACAGTGGGAATTTGTAATAAAACTTTACGTTTCGCAACTTTGATGCCACAACTGTAGGCATTAAGTAGGTGGGTTTTCTCTTATCAACCCCAATCTGACCAAACATTTGCTTTATTCATTTGACCAAAATGAATAATTGAATATGAATAAATCAGGTTAGGAAAACTGCCTATGGTAGATTCATTCACATTAAACTGAAAGGATAATACACATGGGGCAGAGCTGATACGTTTTGCAGTAATGTGAGTGAAGCACCACTGATTTTTTTTTTCTTTTTTTTTTTTTTTTTTTTTTGCTTCAAATCAATCATAGATTTATGACAACCTAAAGCCACAGACACTAAATACAGTGGGAATTTGTAATAAAACTTTACGTTTCGCAACTTTGATGCCACAACTGTAGGCATCAAGTAGGTGGGTTTTCTCTTATCAACCCCAATCTGACCAAACATTTGCTTTATTCATTTGACCAAAATGAATAATTGAATATGAATAAATCAGGCTAGGAAAACTGCCTATGGTAGATTCATTCACATTAAACTGAAAAGATATTACACATGGGGCAGAGCTGATACGTTTTGCAGTAATGTGAGTGAAGCGCCACTGATTTTTTTTTTTTTTTGTGTGTGCTTCAAGTCCGACCAGATTCAGGGAAACTGACTGGTGACATGAGAGTGTCTGCCTCTCAGTGAAATTAACTAAAGCACAGGGAACCTCAGGGAACATTGAGCCAGGTTGGAACCCACACAAAAAAAAATCCAAATTTGGCGGCAGCTCCTGGACTAGAGCCAACTAATCTTCCGTTCCTTCCTGTGGTAGCAATGTTTGGAATATTCTAGCACTCAGCGGCAATCGGTAACCGGGAAAATGGGATTTTTTTTATGGTGTATTAGTGTATGCCCTTTATAGCATTGATTTGTATGGAAATCAGTGAATAATGAGTTTGCGTTGATTCTCTACCTCTATTTCACTGCGTCACTGCTGTGGCCTAACGGTTAAGGAAGCAGACCTTCTGGGTCTGCCAGGCTTCAGGTTCAAATCTATATGTAAACTATATTACTTAATCATAGTATGGTACAGTGTGATTTGGGTGGCAGCTGTAGAGACTACTATCCCTGAGATGTACATCTCATTGGTTCGTTTATAAAAAAAAAAGAAAAAAAAGAGATTCTTATATCCAGGCAAAAATAATAAAACAGTCACAAAAGAAAAGGAAAATCAGATTATACAGAGAAGAAATGAAGAAAGATGAGAGAAGAGACTGACTTTCATGTTCTTTGAGAACACATTATGCAACCCAACAGTGGAACTAATTGCCGTATTGGACTGTATTTCAAGAACACTATCTCTGTTCCTTAATAGCTCCTCAGAACAGATTCCGTATCAGAACATTAATACAGTAGTAGACTTTGATCAGTCGAACCCTGAATATTCATAGACCATGAAACCCTCTTCTTCTTTTTCTTTCACCTTGTCCCTTTTTCAGGGGTTGCCACTTTGAGTCAACATTTTCCCTCTCACCCTGTTCTGTGTATCTTCTACTCTAACTCCAACGTCCTCCATGTCCTCCCTCACCACATCCATCAATCTCCTCTTTGTCTCCTACCTGGTGGCTCCATCTCTAGGATCATTCTTCCACCAAATGAACCACTGTCTCTCCTCTGAATGTGTCCAAACCATAAAACCCTACAAAAGCCAAATAATTTACTTGGCAAATATAGTATTTAATTCAGAATTATCATCGGTTAGTTGTCTTTTAAAAGGACAATACAGCAAACAAACAAAACAAAAAACAAATACATTTGGAAAGCCTCAAGCAATACATAAGCGACAGCCTCAACTTTTCAGCCGTTCTGTAGAACTTATCTGGTATGGTTCCACCAGTCTGATGGATGTGTCGTCTAAAACCAACCACTTATTTTGATCAAGCCACTCATGAAATAACATCACCCTGGACTGTCTTTCAAACTCCGTTGGGCGACAGGCGTTTGACATTTCCAGGATGAGCTGGCATTGATTTGTTGGCAGCCTGGGAACAACAGACACCGTTAGAACGGTCTCCCTCTGTTAAACACCGTTGGTCATAATGGCCATCAGCGTGATATAGCCTCACCCTGCTCTGACGCGATGCCCTGCCTTTTCTGACAATGACAGGATCGCAGATTTAATACGTAGCCTGGTGTTGTAAAAGGGCAGAGTGACGCAAAACGCGGTGGAATAATGCTACCTCCAGTGTGAGGTAGCATATTTATATCTATACCTATAGGTGGAAAACTTACACATATTTAAGACGCAGCATTTGGCAAAACTTTAACCCTTTATAGGGCACAAAAAAACCTACTTAAGCATGTTGTTGGAGGACATTACCAGAGATTATTTCTGTTTTCAATATTTTCAAAATATTCCATTGGTTTGGAGAAAATCAAAGGAAATGACGTTACCGTATTTGGTTCCTCGCTCCTTGGTGGTAAAAAAAATATGTATATGTAAAATTTACAATAAAAACACCTATAAGATGAAAGAAACATGTATGTTTCACATTAGAACATCAGTTTTAGAACAGAAGTGCTGATCCAGACTCCTTCAACCAATCAGCAGGGACACTCCAGGTACCTGCTGATTGGCTGAATGACAGTCATGTGATCTGTGATGTTGGGTGATCTCTTCTGAATGGCTAAGTGAGGACCACATGGTTCTTGACCTCACTGAGGTAGAGGAAATTTGTAAAGGGTGAGAAAATCACCAAAGGGTTAAGAAGGTTAACGGTTAAGTCATTGAAGAACACGTTCAGTAAACCCAACAATACCTTATATCAAGACAAGGCAGTGCTTGGTTTATGACCCGGTCGCTTCATTGTTACGTCAACATCCCCCATCAATTTATTACTTCAATAATATAGATGGCATTAAAACGACCAAGTCTACGTTAGACTACTCTGATGTTCAAATGTCCAAAAATATTGATGTTAGCACTGTGTTGTGAAAAATTAAGTAACGTTGCTATTAGGGATGACCAAACCAGCCACTGGGGGCACAAGCCAATGTTTTTTAGTGCTAGTCCCAAGCCCAGATAAAAGGTGAGGGTTGCGCCAGGAACGGGAATCCGGCGTAAAACTTTGGCCAAATCAAAGATGCAGAACAACCGCCAACAGTGCTGTTAACCTACAACAATTAACTTTTGGAGATATATGTCTTTGTCAGAATTGCCCAAACACTGCATTTTTATAGATATCCATTGATACGTATGTATGCGACCGCTTGCTCCCAGAACTGAGTACAGTTCTCTTGTAAATTTCTCAAAACCGAGGCAATGTGTATTGGATTTTCACTATCAAAGGAAAAACGGAAAATTAGCTTTCCAATATCACATAAGTATGTTACTATCGACATCAATGCTCAGATTTTTTTGTGACAAGGATGGAAAGAAAAGTGATTAGGTTTTTAAGGGACAACACCGACAAGAAGGTTTGGAGAAAAGGCTAGAGAAGACAGATTAAGATGGTTTGGACATGTTCAGAGGAGGGACAGTGGATACATTGGTTGAAGAATGATCCTAGAGATGGAGCTACCAGGTAGGAGACAAAGAGATTGATGGATGCAGTGAGGGAGGACATGAAAGTGGTGGTACACATGGAAAAAGTTCTGGCGAAGGCGACAAGCTGAACGGAGAAGAAAATCTATCTAACTATTGACATCCTTAGTTAGAATTTAACTAAAACTCACAACACGCATCATCTCATATTTTTATAAAATGTTGCATTATTGCAGTATTTGCTAATCAGCCATCCACACAAAAGACAAGACCTGGAAACCAGACTTGTGGCATGTTGGCATCTTCACAGCTATTCCTCTTCAAATTCTATCTGTTATAAACACGGGGATTTCCAAGGCTGTTGTCTTTCAAAACCCAAAATAAAATAAAAAATGAGTTCAGTTTTTCCACTTGTGAAAGAAAAAAATATTTTAATTTGCTAAACTGAATGTTTGACTTGTTATGAATCTCTGTGATCATGAACATTTCTGAACCACATTGATCAGGTGACCAGTAGTAAAGGTTGTGTACGAGTACAATTAAAAACAAATGGCGTGTTCCGAGGCATTAATCCTGTTCTGGAGTTTTCGTGAAGATACCACAGGGCGTCTCACAGTTCAGTCGCTGCCATCGACTTTGGCCTATTGGAGGTTGTTTCACCCCAATTTGTAAAATATGCTTTGGGTCAAAAGCAACAACTGAGATGACATTTGCTGCTGACTTGTTTTGACGTGTTTTGTTTTAAATTCCCCTCGTTCTCTATTCCATCTTCCCCTATAGATTTTCTGACCCGCTCAAGTGTTTAGGTCAAGCTTGAGCCAACTTTTTGACTCACGGATCTCAGCTGGTCCAATAATTGGATGTGGGAGCAGATAGACAGAGCGTTAGGGTGAACTATAATAAATCACATTTGTGAGATATTTATTTTAATGCAGCTAAAATGCAAGGTCTACTTTTACTCTACTCTGTGGCATCTATAAAGAAAATGTAGGCAGAAAAAGTCAGCGTAAAAGTACTGTATAATCACTATGCAACCCTAGCCTACCCTTTGACCCAGTGTCAATGGCTTTGTTAATGGTGTGAAACCTTGGTGTCGACCTTGGAATCCTGGTAAGGGCAGTTTGCTTCCTGTGGGCTGACCACCAGCAGGAGGGTACAGTGTAGTACTGACCTGGGCAATTATTTTGACTCGCAGGCCACAGGTGGTGCTAAAGTTTGAGTCTCAGGCCGGGTCTGGATCAGAAATCAGAGTATTTGCGCGAACCAAGATAAATAATGAGTAAAGTATTGAATAAAGACTAAAATGCTCAAATTCTTTAAGGTTCTTTAGACTATATATTGGGGAGCGGGCCGGATTTATGGAGCCAGAATAGTCTCAAAAAGAACACACGCGTAAACATGGATCCGCATGCGTATTCTGAGAAGAGCACACAAACAACACTTCACACGTCAAAATCTGTTTGTAAATTCTTCCAAATACGTTTGTGAATTGTGGTACGCAGGTGCAAATCGTGCTTTTAATTTGGTTACATTTTGAGACTCGTCTTACGCCGACCAGATTTGTGAGCGTTATTTTGCTACGTCACTCCGTCACCAGCCAATCAGAAGTTTCACTTGGTTCAAGCCAATCACACGGCAGTGTCCCCATGAGGTTTCGTCAAACGTCACTAAAATGAGTCCAAGAACCAAGTTTACGTCCTACAATAATGGCGAGCATTCAAGTGTAAGTATCATGTGATACATTCTTACACTGAAACGCTCGCCATTGCCGCTTCCAGACGCCATTATTGTAGAACGTAAACTTGATTCTTGGACGCTGTTTAGTGACGTCACAGATGGACCCACGTGGGGACACTGCCGTATGATTGGCTGCAAACGAGTGAAACTTCCCTATTGGCTGGTGGCAGAGTCACATAGCGAAATTACGCTCACATATCTTGTCTTCATAAGACGAGTCTCAAAAATACACATTAGCGTGCGCGTGGTTTCACAAATTAAAAGCACAACAACAACTTTTGATGTGTGAAGCGTTGTTTGTGTACGCACGCAGATCCGTGTTTACACGTGTGTTCTTTTTGAGACTATTCTGGCTCCATATGGATTAAAATGCTAAACGGGCCTCATCTGGCCCCCGGGCCTTAGTTTGCCCAGGTCTGGTGTAGATTTGGGTGCCAGTCGTGGAGAGCGCTGCCTCTTTAACCCGGAAACGGATAAGCAGGTGAAAATGGAAGGATGGCTGGACAATGCAAACCAAGTTTTGGGGAATATAAAACTAAATGGGCCTAATCCGGTCCCCAACCCTTAGTTTGCTAGGTCAATTAGGATGTTTAGTGGTTGTTGAAGGTGTGGCGTGAATGTCACTGATGATTCATGCTATGGCTGTAAAGTTGACAGTGATCTGTTTTTCTTAAAATAATGTGGTCTGAGGTTTTTGTGATACTAAGGCCTAAGTATCTCACTTGGACTGAAAAGTTTATTCCAGCTGTATTCTTCTTATCTCCTCCGTCATTTACTCTTGGCTGGCTGTGGACTGAGCTGGTCTTATCAGGCCCAGTGGCCCAGGTGCAGTTTGTTTGCTCCGGTTGCAGCATGGCATGTTCTTGAACTCTTCACATTAAACAGACTGGACTCAACAGCTGAGCTCCATTTGAAAAATGTGGCCAAAGAAACCGTTTTTTATCACTGGTTTCCTTTTCCCTTTATCCAACCGACAGGGTTTTCACTGGGTTGTGACGGGCGGCCACACCACAATGATACACTTGATGTAAAAGTGTGGACATTCAATTCCATGACTAAAGGTTAAGGTGGAAATAAAAGTAAAATAAAGAGGAAAAATCTGAAGATTTTCACCTATTTGCCCAGATATACAGTCAGACGCTGTATGACGAATGCTAAGGCGGGATGCATTTACTACCACAGACATCGTCCCATACAGGACATAAAAATACATCGCTGGGAGAAGCAACCACCTGCATCTCTAATATATTGACCACAGTGATTGAATGTGTCGTTTTTATTGCAAAGCGAAGATTATCTTTTTGCTGCTATGCTGAGCTACAAATGATCCGAGAGTCTTGGTTTTCAGTCTTGGATGAGATGAAACAGTTGAGTTTTACGCTTTTTTTTTTTTTATTATTTCTCTTCCACTGCCAATTTCCACCAGGAAAATGCAATCATTTGATCCAGGAGTTGATCTTTTCACAGCTTTAAATAGGATGAATAGAAAAAAAATGTAAAGATTTCTTTTGGTTTTGAGACAGGACGGGGAAATAAAGGATGCGTTGAGAGCGTCTCGGCTGTGAGACAGAGGCGTCGGGTCTCTTTACGTCAGTGATTTCACCACACAAAGGTCATCACATCTCTGTGTCGCAGTGTTCGCAGCGAGAGATTGTTGATTGGAGTCAAGCCAGGCTCTTCATCTGTCAGCTGAAGGGTTATAAAAGCTTTTGATGGAGGGGATTGAACATGTTTGGGAGAGAGTATTGTATCACGTCAGCGCCTCTGGCGTAGATGCGTATACTGGACAGTTAGTTTCGAAGTCGTTCTTTTCCATGTGACTATGCTTGTATTGAAATGAATTAAAACTGAAAGACACTGCGTCCAAGTCCAGATTAATGGACCAACTGCTAGGAAAACAAGTTTCCTCCTCAAAACAACCGAGAACAGATGCGCTAAGGTATTAAAAAAAAAAAGAAAACCCCACTTGCTCGATATTATATGCAGCCTGCTGATTGCAAAATATCAAAATGATAGGTTAGGCGGACATAATTCAAGTTCAGAGCGTCCAATTGACACGGTGGCCACCTGGTGTAATTGCAGATGTCACCACCGCTGCATTCCTTCCCGTTTCACGTACAGTACGCAATGGTGTTTTTATGCAAATGTTATTTAAGGCCAGCGCCGCTGATCCGTGGATTTACAACAGTCTGGCACCCAGGCTGCTCACCTGAACACTTCCACGTCTTTGCGTCCAGCTGCTCCGCACCCCCCTGCATCCATTATGCGTTTTCTTCATCTCGACAGTGGGACTCGGTACTGATTGATCGCTGTTGAAGTGCGAATGCAAAGCAGCACATTTCAGGTTCGTCCTGAGGAAAGAATATAAGTATAAGGCTGCTCCAGCATGTTATTCACTGCACACTACTGTATGTTTGCATGAATCAGAGGTTGAAGCAGGGTCTGTATTCTGTTGAGACTCAGGCTGCTGTGGGTTATTAATTTCACCTTATCTTTTTTATTAATAACTGTAATGTAAAAATTACAGGCTGTTTGTTTCCTCATTGCTCATCAGGTTAATTAATAATGCATGCGTGGAATATTCAAATGTCAGGGGATGCTGCAGCAGTGAAGGTTTTGCCCCAAATGATGAAAATAATCGTGGCTGTTTTAGGGATTCATTTATTATCCAGAATAAACAAATGGAAGGAAGATAGTTTTAGTTGGAGTTGCTGTGATCCCAGAGGAGAAAGGAAAGACGAGAATAATCATGAAAGTCATATTTCTTCACTGTTTAATGAGAATTTAATTAATTGATCGCAGATGTTTAGTCTCCATCCAAATCAATACAAACCCTGGGAGAAGTTACTGAAAACAGAGAAATAAACAAATCAGTGATGTTGTGTTTGCCCTAAGAGACCGAATGAAAAAAATGATATTTTTAGTTTTATCTGTATACACAAGAACATGAACATGCATGCTCCCTCACTACATATTTTTTAATCACGTTCGGATATTTACACTTGGGTCCTCAAGGTTTCAGGTTTTAATCCACCAGTTGCCACTGAAGTTTTCTGATCATAGCACCGTCCGGACTCGCATAACTTCCAGTGGACTCGCCACCCACAGGAAGGCTCACAGTATGGAGTAGTGGGATTTGCGTGGCAGTCGTGGAGACTTCTGCCCCTGAGACCTGATGGATCAATGAAATTAAATCTGTGGATTCTAGTTTTGACATTAAAATTCAGCCAAAGAAAAATAATATTGTGTTACTAAGTAACATCAACAAATATCGCAGTCTTTTTTTCTTTTATTAAACACAAATACCAGAAGAGTTTTTCTGCACCAGATGGCTGCGCGTATGTTTGCTTAGGGTAGGCTGTAAGACAGGCTTTGGCAAACTAAGGCATGGGGGCCAGATGTGGCTCGTTGAGCCTTTTAAAGCGGCCCGCCAACCTTTTTTCAAAATAATTTTATTTATATTATTAATATACTTCTGCCTTTTCCCTCCAATGCCTGCGTTTCCCCAGTAGATGACGTCACAAAGGCTGTTAGAAATTTAGCATTATAGGTTTACTACATGACTTATTACATGACTTTTACTTTAATTATCTCAGTTCAAACAAAGGGTCGATCTTTAAAATACCCAATATTAAGTAAAAAAGAACAAGTTACATTAAGTTTACCGCCACGATGGGTCACAGAATTTCTTGTCCATTAGTTATAATGAGGTGAGATTTTATGCAGAACTACATACTTTTTCAGGGTGTTATAGGATTTTGGTTCGCGATTGAGTAGCTCAATCGCGAATGGCTGCCTCCATATGCACTCATCGAGCAGCCCACACTGTCACACACTAAATACGTACGTCATAGAGACTAGTCTAAAAAGTTAAAAATATCTTCTTCCTCATTTAAATAACCTGTGTGCGAACACCAGTACAACATAACGATGTTGGACCAGAGTGGACACATTTTTTAATCAGCCTCTTGGTGCTATCGCAGTTAGCTAAAAGATAAAGGAAGCGAAAGGCGAATATACAGTACAAACCCACATTGATGTGTCTTTTGTCCCTGACGTCTTCAAGCGTGCACGACCAGTGACAGGGCATTAGCTGACCACTGCATAACCAGCTGACCTCACATCTGACACTCACTGGTTACATAATACTGTGTAATACAACATTGTTGGTTACAAATATTGTGTTTTCTTTCTGTAGTGACCAAAGTTGCCAGTTACTACCTGATAAAATTACCATGATAACCCCCCGATGTATATGTTTATGTTAAGTTCCGTGGTATACTTTTAGAATATGTTATTAGTTTTGTAATCAGTTCATGTTTGTACTAAATGAATGAAAAAAGGCAGTCATACATGTGGGAGTTTTTGTAGCTTGATTCCTACTGTACTGAACCTGCACCGAAATGTACCTAACTAGGTACACTAGGATATTTATATATTCATATACATACATATATACAAACACATACATACTGTATATAAGTATATAAAAATATACACATGTATATACTGTATATATATAAATACACACACATACTGTATATACATACATACACACACATACATATATGTAAATGTATATATGAATACGCACGCACATATACACATATACTGTATACATATATCGCACACATACATATATGTAAATGTATATATAAATACACACGCACATATATATATACACAAATATTTTAAATATATCTGTATATACACACACATATGTACACATGTATCTATATACACACATACCGACATACAGATACATATATACACACACCTAT
>JAFBJS010004257.1:12416-32304 GCA_016785265.1 Paraplagusia blochii
TGTATATAAGTATATAAAAATACACACGTGTGTGTGTATATATATATATATATACATATATATAAATACACATGCACATATATACACACATATACTGTATATACATATATCGCACACATACATATATGTAAATGTATATATAAATACACATGCACATATATATATCTATATACACACACATATATACACATGTATCTATATACACACATACAGATACACAAATATACACACACCTATCTGTACACATATATACACACCATTCACGTATCTATACGTGCACATACGTGTGTGTATGTTTATATGTGTGTTTATATGTGTCTATACATACACATGTATCTATACACATATATACACACCACACATGTTTCTATACGTGCACATACACATATATACACACACATATAAAAACACACACACATATATAATTGTGATTTCCTTTACTCAAATTAACTTGAATACTCTGATTGCTTCGTATCAGACCAGGCAATAGTTAAAAACTCTAGTCTTTTTAATGCATGTGTGCATTGGCTGACTGGTTCTTCTTCTACAACTTCAACTTTAATTTGTTTATAGTGCCAGATCATAACAACTGTTATCTCAAGGCACTTTACAAACAGACATATAGAGATAGCCCCCTGTCCTTTTAGAACCTCACACCGGCTGAGGAACAACTCCCAAAAACACAGACAGGGGGGAAAAAAAGGAAGAAACCTCAGGGTGATCAACAGTGGAGGGGATCCTCACCCAGGACAGACAGGCGGGCGAAATAAAAACAACATTGCTTTATGTCTTCAAATAAAAAGAAGTGTTCTATTAAGTCCATTCAAGGTCCAATCAAGTTCAGATGCTCCATAAGTTGAAGTCCTGGGTCCAGATCACAGACAGTAGGGTCCTAAGGGAGTTGAGCCAAAGATGTGCAGACAAAGTCCTGTGTCAGGCCCAGGGCAGTGGGATTCTATGGAAAGAATGGAGACTCCGGGGAGTCTCTTCCCTCCTAGTTTGGTATTGTTTAATTAACACATGCTCCCCCTGTTAGAAAGCCAAATGGATTGTCATGAAAGTGTTGAATTTTTCCCTTTTTTTAATGAACAAGAACTCCGGCGGTTTCATCTTTTTATAGATGCTTTTTAATGACACTTCACTCCGCAGTCTGTGGTCTCTGTCAGGCTGCTCTCATCCGTCTCTCACTCTTTAAGCCTCACTAAATTAAACAGACCAACGTCGGCACATGTTCAAATATCTCCTTAAATGTAGGAGGTCTTTTTTTATGACCTTGTTAGCTCATTATGGACTGTGGAAAACGGAGAACTCTGGGTAACACTGTGAGCGCAGAGTGGCTGCATTTGTCTGACAGGCTGTTTTGAAGAAAGGGAGAGAAAAAAAAATGTAGCTGTGATGACGTGGGTGTCAGTAGGAAGAAACATCTACAGTAATGGTTATAGATGGACGGGTACTTCAGTGCTGTCAGTAAGTATGTACCACTGCTGATCTCTCCAGTCCACTGAACATTTATTGTCCGGGGAGAAATGGCTGTGTGGACGCCGACAGAGGGAGACATGAACAGAGAGACCCAGCTCTTTTGTTGTCCTCAGTTGATCAGACATAGAAAAAAAAACTTTCCCCTCACTCACTCTCTCCACGCCTCACCCATGCATCTCCCTTTGTATCCTTCACTGAACCTCATGGGATGTTCACTTCACTGCAACCAGGCTGAATAGATCCCTGTCAATAGGGACGCTCTGGACTGGGTGTATGGAGGGACATTATGTCCAGATAATGTTTTTTTTTTTTATGTGGGTAAAATGATAAAAAAAAATTCATATTATCCAATAATGTCTGTTTGAACAGAGCATCATGCAGAACAGATGCTCGCGGTGTTTTTGCAAATAACAGCAATCAATGGGGATTTCTAGCATATTTAGCTTCCAGCCACTTCATATCAACACTCATTTTTCATGCAACATAATTTACTCCAAATGGCCATTTTACTCTGTGAATCATTTCCCACTAAGGCACTGCAGGACACAAGCAAACGTCTAATGCTAATATCTGATCTGAAATGATACGTGTTCCATTTTGTAAATGTTGTATTTTTTTATTCAGATTGTTAAACTGATTTTTGGCATTGCTCACTGAATCCAATTTAATAAATCTATCCAAGGTAATATAATTTTTTTAAATATCATAGAAGTGCTTCTCCTTCCAGCTTGTCCTTCTTTTAGGGGTTAATCACCTTATTCCTGATCCTGTCCATCCTTGTCTCTCCTAAAGAGAACCTCAGCATCTTTAACTCCTCCACCTCCAGCTCTGTCTCCTGTCTTCTGCCTATTCCTAGTGTCTCCAATCCATCCATCATGGCTGGTCTCACAACTGTCCTGTAAACCTGTCCCTTCACCTTAGCTGACTCTCTTCTATCACAGATCACTTCTGACTCTTTTCTCCAGATGTCCCATCCTCTATTCTTGTCCTCTCTTCCAGTCTCCAATGCTCTGAACTTTTTTTTATCTCCCCTTGTCCTCTGTATCTTCTACTCTGTCTCAAACTACCTCCATGTCCTCCTTATTTGCATCCATCAATCTCCTCTTTGTCTCCTACCTGGTAGCTCCATCTCTAGGCTCATTCTTCTACCACTGTATCCACTGTCCCTCGTCTGAACATGTCCAAACCATCTCAATCTGTCTTCTCTAGCTTTTCCCCCAAACCTTCCTGTCTGTGTTGTCCCTCTAACCAACCTCATTCCTGATCCTGTCCATCCTTGTGTCACCTAAAGAGAATCTCAGCATCTTTACTCTGACACCTCCAGTTTGGGGCAGTGGTGGCCTAGTGGTTAAGGAATTGGACTGGGGTCCTGCGGGTTCTAAGTTCGAATCCTCCAACTGCCAGACTACAACTGAGGTCCAATGCACATGACACCGTCCCCACTCACTGCTCCCCAGGTGCTGAAAGCTTCCCACTGTCCACTTTGGTGATGGTTTTAATACAGAGGAGACATTTGGTTGTGTGCTTTGGTGTGGATCACAATATCACAATGACAAGGAGTTTGCTTTTCTTCCTTTCTCAAAGTTAAAATTCAACCCTGATAAAACACAAATATTATATTCCCATAATGAAGCAATGACAAAACTAATTGTTAATTGAGTGTCACCATCAAGTACATCTCTCAGCATTTATAGAAGAGTCAAAATCAATGTCTCATGAGTACACAGGGAGTAGGGAGCAGCCGACTACAGTGACAGCGCGTATATAAGACAGTATACAAGGTGAAACACAACAAAATAAACAGGACAGCTTTATTGGAACACTTTCTTTTGGTCTCGCTGTGGACGTGTCATAAAAGTTCCTCATAAACCCCTGGATCATCTGTTATTGCGCCTCCATCAGTGACGTCCGTCCCATTGAAGAGGCCTTGTGGGAGAAGACAAACAATCTCAGTGGAGAATGGGCTTTTACTCACTCTGGGCAGCACCGGGGCCCAGACTTCAGTGGCGTTGTGCTCCGCGGCAGCTTTTTTTCTTTTCAAACGTTATGGCTTCGGCTCCATTATTAAAGACATTACTAAGCTGTTTTCAACAATACTGCTGACACCTTTGTCTGACAAAGGGTTTTGTTGTTCGGGCCACTCGGTGTTCATAGGATTTTCTTTTCTTTTTTTTTTTTTTTACAGGTGACCAAAAGGAGGCTGCACAGCCTGGGAGAACAGACGCCCCCAAACAATATGGGACCACCGTACCTCTGCTGCTGAAAGGCAAAGAACAGAGACCGCTGAGTGAGCTCAGAGCCGGGGTAAATACTACTAGAGTACCTACACTGTAGTACACGAGTTAATCATGTAGTGGATCCAGCAGCGGCCCAGAGCTGATGCTACTGTGCTAACAGGACCAACCAAAGAACGAGGAGTGGTTGTTTGACTTGTCTTTGAGACTTTCTGACCATTGGGATCGGACGTCTCACCTTTGAGCGTCCATTAATGCATTTAGTAGAGACTTTTATCCAAAGTGACTTTCAAGATCATGAAGGAACCACAGTAGCCTTTTTATTTTCTTAGATATTTTTCTAAGAAATTCAAGTCTGAATTTCAGTTTTCCGAAGCATTTTCCAGACTATAGAGCACACCGGGATATATTACCCTACTAAAATGACGGCAATTTTTAATTTTATACATACAAAAGTCGTACCTGACAAAAAAGCCGCTAGTGTCTAACCCAAGGTATTTACACAGTTACCGGTATTTGAAAAAAAAAAAAAAGAATTTATGTAAAGAAAACGTTTTCAAACAGTGATTGTAACATGGCATTAACAGTCCAGTAACAAGTGGTAACATAGCTGATTAAAAGTCGGTGATCATCATCTTCACCTTTCTCCTGCGCACTAAAAAACACCAAAGTCGTCATTTTCAGTGTCAGAGTGGTCCGTGTCCTGATGGACAACCCTTTTCACCTGATAAATCTGAGACACCACGATGGTCCACCTTTAAAATCTTCAGTCTTCTTTTCGTCGGCGATGGTTTTGGCTTTCATCTAATCTGCACGGTGGAAACACCTCGGCCGTCTGCTCTCTGTAGGTCCATCAAGTCTTCAAGAACGTTTTCAAGTCCAGGCCATCTGCTTTTATACCCCTTTATAAGCTTTTGTTGTATTTTTGTCGTCTCCAGCGTCTCACAATTGATCCGTTGATGCCAAGCTTATGTGCAGCAGCTATATAAATAACTGATCCGACAAATTAAGTGCGCGTAAATTTGCTTTACCGGTCACTTGAACGGTTTCATTGGTCCACTGTGATCTTTTTGGTTACTTGATGTTGAATGTTATGGCGGTTTGAAGCTTGCAGTAAAAATCCGGACTATAAATCACACCGAAGTATAAGTCGCACCAGCAAAAAAAATGCATAATAAAGAAGAAAAAAATACATATATATGCCGCACTGGAGTAGAGTCGCATTTTGGGGGAAATTTATTTGATAAAATTCAACACCAAAAACAAAAATGACATCTTTATTTATTTTAAAATAAAAAAAAATAGAGAACAACAGGCTAATTAGTGTATGGAATACTAACGTTACTAACAGACATGCCTGGTAATGTCAGTTATAACGTAACATATTAAGAGTTATCCAGATAACCCTAGCATGAAGAACATGCTAACAAGTTTGTAATCTGCCGAATATGACTTTCTTTTCAGTGCCATTTTGTTTAACCCTTCTCAGTTGTATTTAGAACGGCAGTGTTTAAATTATCAACGCGGGCCTAGCGCGCCATCTAGCGGTGTGGTGTAAAAATAACATGTACATTTCACATGTAATATTTCACACATCAGTCTTACCGCGTTATAAGTCGCACCCATGGCCAAACTATGAAAAGAAACATCGACTTATAGTCCGAAAAATACAGTAGTAGCACTGTTGTAGCCGCAGGGTTCCGACAATGAGAAAAAAGTAGGAAAATATGATACTTAAGAAAAGGTACTGAACAGAGAAGGACAAGAGAGTGGTGGAAAAAGAAAGTGCTTTCTGTAGAGTTATGTCCTCAAGAGTTTCTTGGTTGGTTCCAGCACATGTGCAGTCAGACTATGTTCTCCTGACAAGCAGAGACCCCACAAGGCAACATAAGGCTTTATCAAAGTATTTAAGTAGGAAGGAGCAGATCCATTAGGCGCTCTACAGGCTAGCAACAGTTCGTTCCACCCAAATGTTCTGTTTGGGGGGAATGAAGTGTTGAAATTGTCCCTAAAGCATCAATTCCAGTCAGCCACCACTGTGAAGAAGACACTTGTTTTGCATTGTCCACATCTTTTCCCAGGAACTTGCATTGTTGCCATGACGATACTAAGCCTCATGTTAAGATCAGCAAAGCAGAGCTGACCAGCCTGCAGTCTAGACATGTCTCTCAATAATAATAATAAGTCTGGAAACTGGAAAGAGACAAAAAGGAAGGTTTTTTTTCTGTGAAAAAGAAAAGGGACAAAAAGAGATTTAAGAGATTTTTTTTTTCAGCCATTTGTGTGCAAAACCAGACAGTTTAGATGTATGTAGCAGGAATTCTTATGCAAGGCCCGCCCTTGAAGGCCGAGTGGAGACAAGTAATGAGAAAAGGTAGTGAAGTAAGGAAAATGGAGTGAAAAAGGGGGTGGAATGCCATAAAAAATGTACAACATTTCGTAACACTCGTACGAAAAAAAAAAAAAAACATCTCTGATGTTAATGGTTGAGTCTGCAAATCAATATCAGGACATGTTTTTGAGAGAAGAAATTTTTTTTTTCTAAAATAGTTATTTAGCATTTTGAATCATAAGACATTCATTCCTCCTTGTGCTCAGGTGTCCTTGTTGTTGTCTCCATGTTAAAAAAAGTAGTTTTCCTTGTGATTCTCCTACATTTAGTGGCCCTCACTTAGTGGGACTGTCCCTCACTCGGTTATTTTACTTGTTTAAATAACTATATAACCAACTATGTATATATATTGTCTTATTTATTTTTTATTATCAATCTATTTGTTTAAGTCTATGGTTTTGTGGTATGGATTGGGGATTATAATTCAATGATTTAATAGTTTATTATTCTGGAGGACAGAAACAATCCAGAGCATGTGTCAAACTCAAGGCCCCGGGGACCAAATGTGGCCCGCCAACTTGTTTTTTGTGGCCCAAAAGAGCCAAAATAATTTTACTTCATCATAACCTTAATGAACGTTAAAAAAAATCAACTATAGGAGCCTGATTATGTATCTCTACAGTCTTCCATTTACAGTGTCTTACACTGGAAGACTATGCTATCAGCTACGTGATGCACTTTCCCCCATATGTAATAAGCATATATGAAAAACTAAAGTTTTCGTGTGGGGAGATAATTGTATCCTCTGCTGTTTTGCCTACGTCAGATGTACTGTAATTGTCCAACGCTGCTGACAGAGAACATTCTTGGAGTGGAGATAAAGTGGGTTTATATTTAATCAGACCTCTGTCAAATTAAACTGACCACACGGGCGGCCGCTGATTGTCTTATCAGAGGACAGCATTGGCTAAAACCTCCCCCGGACAAGACATTTATACACAGTACTTGCTGCGGCCGTGCCGTCCAGCCCACGGACTCTTACCCAGCAGCGGCGAGGCTGTGCAGAGTCATCAAGCGACGTCTTAGTCGGACTGACGTTACGATGTTATCTCCTCTCACACTCTCACAGACTGTCCCTCCCTCAGACGCACGCAGACAGTGTTGAATTCTTCATTATGTATGCGTTGTAAGGTCTGGAGGTTGAAACAATCGTCTCTGAGTGCTCCTTGACGATTCCGTGTGACATTAAATCCTGGACGTTGACCTTATCTGGTCAGTGGGCCGCATCGCATCAGCTGTTCTGATGCAATATTTATATATACAGGGTACAAACCCACGTTGGAAGACCTGGGCTACATGCAAGTGGGTTGCTCTGGTTTCCCTAATACCAACCTCACTACCATTGAAAGCTATTAGCCCAGGCATGGGCAAACTAAGGCTCAGGGGCCAGATGCAGCCCGTTGGGCTTTTTTAATGTGGCCCACTAAACTTGTCCAAATCAAAAAATTGCTTTATTTTATCATTATACCACTATCTTTTCCCTGCGATAGTGCGTCTCTCCAGCAGCTGACGCCATAAAGGGTATTAGAAATGTAGGATTTAAAGTTTTGTACCTGAATTTTACCTAGCATTTATCTTAGTGCAATTGACCGATCCATCTTTCTGCTCCGGACTCGGCCCCTTTGTCCAATTTGAGGACCAATTGTGGGCCGTGAGTTAAAAGGTTTGCCCATGCATGGTGTAGTTTAGGTAAAATGTAGCGTTCCAACATTTCTAAAAGGCTCTAAAATATGAGGGAATGAAAACAAACATTCAACCTTTTGTCAGGGCTGGGCGAGAGCAAGAAGCAGTCTGAGAAAGGAACGCAACAACAAGCAAAGAAGCCCCCGAATCTTTCAGTTGCTCATTCAATGTGGCCCACACAACGCTGCAAAACACACAATCGGGGATCCCACTTTTTAAGCCGACCAGACAACCCTTCAGGCTGCACAAAGAAATGTTGCCAGGAAGAAAACATTATGTTAAGACTTTATAGGACACGGCATTTTATGGAGACAGTATTGTGCTTCAAAATTGCGATGAAAAATAAAGAACAGCGATGCTTTTGTTGCAACAAAAGTGTTATTTAGAGTCATAACACTTTACCCTGGCTCATTTGGCAACGGCCGTAGATTCTGTGGGAACAGCACATGATGTTTAATAATACACTGAATCGCTGCCTCAGCAGCTGATGAGTCTTTTCCGCAGAGCAAAACACACATTAGAATATAGAAATGAGGTAGTGCTAAGCTTCTTCTCCCTCTCTTATCTTTATATATATATATATTTTTGAATCTCCTCTTTACATCAGTGCCGGGATATGCCCGTGTAGACAAAACCAGCAGAACAAAAACTACCCACAGTAAACTATTGTAACAAATGAATAAGTATGCTGCTAAGTTGTTACAGACAAATACAAGATTTTTTTTTTTTTCTTGCAAAACTTTTAATCCCCTCCACAAACCCGCAGACAATCAACGACCACGAAGGATTGTCGTATAGCAACCAAGCCACTTTACCTGAACTCATGTTGAGTTTTCTATCCAATGTTCTTTTCGGATTTTGGAGTGCGCAGCGAGTGGCAAAGCTAAAACTTAGCCTGAACAGAGCAGCTCGATAACGCACCAACTGCCAAGACTTCACAGATTGTGAGATCATTAAGCTTGAAGGAGCAGCTGTTGCACAAGGTGCCTTCACCGTTCCATCTTGGGTCATCTCTCAGGCTCCGATTTTTTTTTTTTTTCATCTCCCTCTGTCCTCTGTATCTTCTACTCCGACTCCAACTACCTCCATCTCCTCCCTCACCGCATCCATCAATCTTGTCTTTGTCTCCTACCTGGTAGCTCCATCTCCAGGATCATTTCTTCTGCCATCCAGGGCACTGGTGTTACATTGATATTCTATCAGGTCGAGAAACTCTCCTGCATGAACAAAATTAAATGTTGTGTAACTACCACTGGCCATATAACATGACTTGGCCGTTCACATTTGGTCCCTGGTCCTTAAGTTTGACACATGATCTAGGGCTATCTGGTGAGATTTTTGATTTTCATGATACATATTTTCATTCTCAGACTTCTATTCTTTTATATTTCAGCCACGATGAAACAACAGAACAATCATGAACCCAAAACATCGTGAAAAGTAGAACAACACAGTCTACGAAAACAGCTGATGTAACGTTCAGATTTATTATGGTTAACGACATTAAATAATTAGATTAACAGCAGGCTAGACTTCGTATAAACAAAGTCAGATGTCAAAGTATTTTACGCACACATGCCAAACGTCCCTTGTTTTTTGACTAGCCCTTAAAGGCACCGTTCAGTCCGGTCAACCTTTCTTTGAACAGTTTTTGATATCGATCAGGAAAAAAAAAACTACTTAATATTTTGTTTGTGTATCCTTTTTGGGACTGGAGGTGCAAAAAAAATTTTAGAAAAAAATTCACAAAGCTGGAGACAAATTGACATTTTAGAATTTTATATCAAAAAACAAAATTACATTTGAAAATGAAATTATCAAGACAAAACTTTTTTGTTTGTTTGTTTGTTTTCCTCCCAAGGGCCACCATACTAAATAATTCCCACTAGTGCCATCTGGTTGCGAGAGGTCACATGATGTCCAGTTCAGGTCCCCTAAAGTAGCCCCCAGTTTATAAGAAACATTAAGTAGTAGCTCCCTGCTATTGTTGACAAACCTACAGAGTTTCCTAGTCGGTCTCGAAGGTTGCAGCTGAGTGTGTGAGACTGCATTTCAAGGTGTCGACCTTTGTGTCAAGCAAAGTTTTGGGAAGTGAAGGATGTGGAAGTTTTCATCCTGTTCATCTTTTTTTTCCCCTGTTCTTTCACTATTGTGCTTTGTGCCACATCCTGCCTTGTGTCTCAGTGTGTGAGGTGAAGTGTGAGTCAATTTCTGGTCCGTCGACAGGATGTGTGAAGTGCAGGCGACACCTACCAACACTCCCCCCTCTCCGTGTGTTTGTGTTTCAGGGTTACCCTGCATCGCTGACGCTGCTGCTACACGTGGAAGGTGAACAACTGATACTGAAGCTGGAGAAAAATAAGTGAGTTTTCCTCTGGTCTGTTTTTAGAATCCTGCATTCAGGAGTTCCATGATGTGATGTGTTCAAGGGTAAAATAGCTTTTATGGTTCAATCTGCCCAAGAAACAGAAACAGTGGAGATGAGAAGTGAAGATGTGCTTGTCCTCTTTTTTTTTTTTTTGCTCTTCTCTTATCACTCGACTCTTCAGGAGTACAGAACAATCACGCAGTCCCACTTTAACACCAGTCAGTGTCAGGCTGTGTTCAACAGAAAACAGATCAATGCTTTGACTCCCTCTCAGAAATGTAAAAGACAGAGCCATGCCCACAGAGGACAGCAGTAAAGGACAGTCTCGGAAGAACTGCACGGTCCTCAGAGAGACTGCTGCAGGCACACAACATTTGAGCTTTTGGATAAAAATAAAATAACAAAAATACTATCCATGACTGAAAGGCAACTGTCCAAAAATGTTTAAATTTGCAAAGTTAGGTTTAATGCTAAACCCTGTCTCTGCTTATTTTAGATTACAGCTGGATCATGACATGAGTTGTTATGTATCCCGGTTGTCTCTTAACCTTATCCGGCAAAATTTTCCAAACACCTTACAATAGGTTACGATTTAAAAAGTGGATCCAGGTTTTTGAAATTGAGATGTATTTATGTGCGAATAATCGTTGGTAGCCTTGTTCAACAAGATGAAAACACAAGGAATTTACTAAAAACGGGCCTGATTTTAATCGATTGTGTGAAAAACAAGCGTATTTAAAATCTTGCTGAATTGCTCCAAAATCCGCCACCCTATCCCTGCCACACTGCACATGTGCAAACATACTGTAGATACAGAGAAGTAAACTGGCAAACAGCACCGAGCAGCAAGACAGGATTGGTAGATTCTGTCATGCTGAATTGTCAAGACATTTCCCGATTTGTCCTTTCTCGCCCCCTTTCCATCGTGTCCATTCACAGGAAGGCTCAATTGTGAGGGAAATGCATTATTCTCATCTTCTCAGAGAGAAACTGTGAGCATCCGCACATCTACTACCCACTTCTTCTCCTTCTTCTTTCCTCCTCGTCTTTTTTTTTACATCTCATTCCATTTGGCAGACTCTTTTAGCCAATGCAGTTCTAGCTACAGGAGTCAGACGTGTCATGTTTGATTGTACAGTACAGTAATCAGTCCGATCGCACCAAACAGTGTTGTACAGTGTGAGCAGCAGATGAATGGCACAATTCTCAGCATATGGCTGCCTTTGAACACACTGATTGGCTCATGCATGGATCTCTACCCCTGAGACCCAATCACAGATGAAGATGATCTCATCTGGACTTGTCTGTTGCCAAACCCTTGGTCACATTGTTCATGTTTTTCATGTTTGTCAGTCAACCCTACAGTAATATAAGGTGAGGGTAAGACTTGTACAGTCTTGGGAGGGTTGAACAGTGTGAGAGTGTTCGTAAAAAGTTGACATTTAAGTGAATATTATAACTACAACTGTTTTGCCTCTTTATCGCTGGTGGGTCTTGCAACGCATCATAGGCGTAGCCACGGGTGGGTCTGGGCCCGCCCACTTGTCAGTCAGGCCCACCCCATCCAATGAGAGAGCTGATCAAACTTGGCTATAATACTTTGGGGTTGGCCCACCCCTAATTTGTTCGGGGACGCATCTACCGTAATTGGAGTAATCTCACCGATATTACGATTTTTTTTTTTTTCGATCTAAAACTTAAAATCTTCGATCTTAAAATCCAAACCAAAAGATTCAAGTTTTTGTTTTTCATGATTGTTTTTTTTGTTTTGTTTTGTTTTTCTTCACTTTAACTCAGAGTCAATGTCTCTGTCACTGGTGTAAAACTCCAGGGTTCACCTCCTGGGCTTGATCTCTAGCAAAATTGACTTCCAATGGGCTCACCACGCACAGGAAGACTGACAGTATGGGAGCAGTGTGATTTGGGTGGTAGTCGTGGAGATTACTGCCCCTGTGACCCCGTAACGGATAAGCAGGTGCAAATGCATGGATGGATGGATGAATGAATCCACCTGTGTAACTAATGTTGAAGTTGATTTATTGTGTCGTTTTGGCAGAACAGCGCCAACTAACATGTTTTTCAAGCAATAACCCAACAGATTGACAGCATCTTCCACCAAACTGGGACAGATTATCCCGTTCTCTCAATGATCAGTAGTGGAGGGAGAGGTTGTGGGTATTCTGCAGTGCTGGCTTTATCTGGAGTTTCTTACCTGGAAGGAAAATTTTCACTTCATTGCTCTTCTGCTGACTCAGTTCTTGTGTTTGCCAGTATTTCTTATTCAGTGTGTCGTGTGTGTGTGTGTGTGTGGAGGGGGGGCAGATGTTACCATTTTACCAACTGCTTGAAAAAAACAGATACTGACTCTGCAATTATCCATAAACCTTTAGACATCCATCACCGCCGCTCGGCTCTGAGTGTGTATACAAACGGCGAGTGTAAATAGGCCATAAATCTCGCATTTTAAGAAAAATGGAATGGAATTTGTCACGATTCCCTCCTAATTACTCGACTTTGTCTCGGAAAGAAAAGCACCTCCTACGAAGGGTGAAGCTGTGCAGAAAACCACCCAGTCAGACTCCTCCATCCTGCGCTCTGCGTGCGAGCTGCAGTGACCTCACCATCAGCTGTGTCATCTGTCACCAGCCTGAGGGCCGGCAGCCTGCTGCCACTGACGTCCGGCCCCGTTCCCTCTCAGACCAGATGTATCCTCTGATATCACCTCACCCGGCTTCACCCGCTCAGAGCAGGTGGTGTCTGACCTTTGTGTCCGTCCGCCTCGGCAGGACCGCGGTCATGCAAAGGGGGCGCATGAATCATGCAGATGACGGGCCGTGTTTGAGGCGGATTATCTGCAATTACAACATGTCTCTCTACCTGGCAGTGTTGGCATCTTATGAGGAATCACTGAGACGAGGACATGAGAGGACATGAGAGGACATGAGAGGACATGAGAGGACATGATAAGGATGCTGCATAAAAAAAGACAAAAATTTAAAAGAGTTAAGTTGAACAAAGATATTATTTGTCTGAAAAAGGAAGATATCAGTTCTCCCTCCTAAATGAAATCTTCACCGTTAAGGTTTTGTTTTAATTCATTATTTGCATTTTTGGCCACAGCAGAATCTGCTAATTTGCCTCATTTGAGGAACTGAAATCAATCAGTTCAAATATATTTGGAATAAGAAAAATAATGCACATTTTAGTTGCTATTTTTTTTATGTTGCTATTTAGTTACTATAAGTTACCACTATAGTGTTTTTGTTGGGGGTAGAGGGCAGTGGTGGCACAGTGGTTAACTAAGCGGACTCAGTTCTGCAAGTTTACGGTTCTAATCCACCAGCTGCACCGTCAGCACCATCCCGACCCACATAACCTCCAGTGGGCTCACCGACCACAAGAAGGCTCACAGTATGGGAGTAGTGTGATTTGGGTGGCAGTCGTGGAGACTGCTGCCCCTGAGACTTAGTAACAGATGAACATAAATGAATTAATATGTAATTTTTATGACACTTTGACTCAGAGTCAATGTCTCTGTCATTGGTGTTGAACTCCAGGGTGGTTGGTTTCTTCCAGTGGACTCACCACTTGTTGGCAGGTTCACGAGGGGCTGGAATGGGACAGTGTGATTTGGGTGGCAGTCGTGGAGACTGCTGCCCCTGAGGCTTAGTAACAGATGAACATAAATGAATCAATTTGTAAATTGTATGACACTTTGACTTAAAGTTCATGGCTCTGTCAGTGGTATTGAATTCATTGGCAGCGTGGTTACGGTTAGGGAAATATATTTAAAAAAAATAATAATAATAACTGAGTGCAGGATCCCAAACTCCACCAGTTGGGCCCTGTGCCCCATTTTAGGACACATTGGTAGAAGAGACAGTTCGAGGCTCCTGAATTAGGAGACGGAACTAAACAGTAAATGTTTTAGTGCATTCACTTTCATTAAAAATAAAAAAAAACAAAGTAGTTAAAACCTCCAAAACCTCTGTGTAAGGAGCATTTTGTGCTGAGTTATATAAGGTTTTTTCGGCGAAGGCTCATCGTTTCTTGCTGACTTTGTATACTAGGACAATTTGGCGCCGCTGCAGACAAACGCCTGCTACAAGGCCATAGCGAAATGACCCAGGTCCACACCTATTTATACAAAAATCCGATCCAGTTAAGAGACTGCTGTCTTCGAGCACCACCATGTCCTCACCATCGCAGGAAGAAAAAAAAAAAAGAAAAAAGTAAACAAAGCGTGAGGCGACAAAACAGTCACTTTCCGGGAAGAAATTGCCTTCATTCAAATTAATCTTTTGTAAATGATGTCCACATTGACAATTTAGAGTGTGTAAATAAATGTTTTTCTTCAGCCTCTGGTGTGTCGCTCAGTCCACAGAGTGTGTACGGAATGTAATTTCCCTGGTGCACTCCTGGGGTTACAGTATCTCAACACATTTATTACAGCACCTCTGAACTGAGAGGAGGATATTTGGGAGACCGAGTCACTTTGAGATGCGACACCGCAGGTCTTGACGTCTCGCGCTACGCCAACGTCTTAAAACTGAATTACAGTCTGTCAACTTTAATCAGTCGAGAAATTCATATGGAGAATTCAACCTGTTGAAGTTGGAGTTCATGCAGTGTTAGCCCAACAGGTGTAGAAGGAAGGAGGTGCAGCGCTCTAAAAGCAATGCTCAACTGAAGGCAGTATTGATCGGTGAGGCAGCTTCAGATGATAAATGCTGGCTGTAAAGTACATTTCACATTAGTGCTGATTAAAGACTTCAATAAGACTGTTTGGAAAGGCATGGTGGTCAGTCTGCATTAGAGCGGGCACAGAACACTGGGGGTGGGGGTGGCGGTCAATCTGAGCAAATCAGTTGTATCTAAATATTTAGGGTATTTTAAGGATAAAAGTAAACATTTTATTACCTAAGGGGTAAAAAACTTTGTGTTCAATTTGGAAAAAAATCTGAACATTTTTATCGAATCATTTTGGGTTGGAGCAGAGGTGTCGAACTCAATCTCACAGTGGATCAAATCGAAAAACTGGCATGAAATCACAGGCCAGACTGAATATCTTTTGAAAACGAAACTGTAAATATTTCTCCTTCTTCAGATATTAAATGCAAGGGTGGTGTTAGGCTCTCTTGGGGCTCCTAGCAAGATATCACTAGGGCGCCCACCCTATCAGTGCCCACAGAAAAAAAGGGCCCCTAGTGGCCGCAGCCCCAAGCAACTGCCTAGCTTGCGCGTCTTCAAGTGTCACCCCTGATTAAATGATTTTTTTGGAACATTAAATCTAGGACGGCCAATTAATATTGTCAACAAATAAGAAATCTAACAAATTTTTATGTTTTTTTTATTGCAACAAATAAGATGTGTGTACTATAAAAAAGATCATGCATCACTAATACTACAAATCTCACAAGTAAATAAGGTCAATATACTCATACAGTGTTTGATATGATCTGGCAGGCCAAATATAATTACTCTGAGGGCCAGATTTGGCCCCCAGGCCTGAGTTTGGAACCTGTGAATTAGAGGGTTCAATTTTCAAAGATTCAATCCATGGTTATATCATGCAGTTAAGGCTGTTAAGGGACATGGATGAATAAAATGTCACCGACACAGAGGAATATGTACCGAGAAAAATGCGACGTGTCTGTTGTATGGAAATAAGAACTGCAAATATCATACGAAGCATGTTATGGGATATGGAGAATGCATGAAAATGGAGGCAACTGTTAGGTTAGCGCTGCAACTCAAAACATGACTCAGACTATAATCTACTCCCTATGACAAGAAAAGCAAACAGATGAATGAATGAAATAACCAACAACATATTGTTTACATTGTAGCATGTTTAAAGAAGATCTTCCCAAATTGTAAAACTTTCACAATGATGCATGCTGTATTTTGACTGCAACTGTCATGCATTGAATTTTTTTCACCTTATTGCAATTTTTTTAAATCTCAATTTCACCTGTCAGTGTTTTGTGGGGCCATACAAACCTTGGTTAATGCTAATCTGGTCCTAGCTGTTGTCGGAATTATTAGGAAATGGGGTTCACGCACAGTCATCCATGAAAAAAAAAACCTCTCAAATACTATTATATACATTTTTGTTCATACCGCCGACCTCTATACATTAGCTTTGCATTGACATTGTATTTGGAAAAACCAAGGCTTAATATTATAAACTTTGAAATAAGACAAACAACATCTCTCCGTATCTGTAAAAGTTCATTTTTGGTGCAAATATTTTGTCACAGACCAACAAAAAAATGACTTTGTGCTAATACCTATCCTGCCAGTGCACAGGGCCTTTATTCCGCTGGCCACATATAATTACACTGTGAGCCCAGTTTGGTCCCCAAGCCTTAGCTTGATAATTCGCAATATTTTATATAAGTCATTTTCCTTTTCTTAATACATTGTGTGTTTACATATCTGCCAACGATGCATTGTAAAGTCCACCATCTTAAATCACTCCTGATGTTGGATTCATCTAATTTACTAAAACACTGCAGATCTAATGCATTATCCACTGCAGAAGAAACAATTCAGTCTTAAAATAACTGCACTTCAGTGTTTTTCTTCCAATCCCAGAACATGCATTACATTCAACTGTAAAAGAAAAAAAAGCCACGTGCTTCTCTGTGAGCACGTTCCCTTTCGTTCTCCTGTGATTGAAAAGACGGAGGAACCCTTTTAGAAGACAGGATCTGTCTAAATAAGACCATTATGTTTTCGAGAAGAAAGTAAAATCACCATGGCGACGTCCTGTGAGTGTTTCACGACAACAAAGAGATATAGGGTTACTGTTTCAGAGCTGACGGAACTATAGGTCAGACGGAGAGAAATGACACATTTCCTTTAGACTTTAGGCGGATCCGTCCACCGTGCAGGACGGTTGTGGTTACGATGACAACAATTTGGCTGCTGTTCTATAGGTTCCTGCACTGAAATAGCAAATTTCCTTTTTTTGCTGTAGGCGGCGTTAGGTTGTCATAATTTGTTGTTTTAACTCATTCCACTGCTGTAGCAGGGAGAATTCCTCTGTATTGGTAACATTGAGTAAAACCATGGAGGCAGCCATGTCGCTAGACTGTTGTCATCATGCTATGTCATCTAGCATGGACAAACCTTTGACTCGCGGCCCAAATTTGGTCCAAAAATTGGACCAATGGGTTGAGTCCAGAGCAGAAAGATGGATCGTTTATTTACTGGGACAATGCATTATTACAGGGAAAAGGCAGGAGTATAATGTTATATTACTTTTTTTATTATTTTGGACAAGATTGGTGAGTTGCATTAAAAAGCTCAAATGGCCTCATCCATCCCTGGGCCTTAGTTTCTCCATGCCTGCTCTAGCACGATCACTCCCATTATGTCAAATTGTCGCAAGGCTCTAAAACTTAAACGTTAATATTGCTTGAAGTGCCCAGTTCTACATAAATATCTAGATTTTTTTTTAAAAAATGGACAGGATTTTTTTTGGCTGTAACTGTTACGTAATTTCTTCATTTTTTATGAACTCAAGACTGAGTGTTCTGGAGATGGTGGACAAGGTGGACAAAGCGATATTAGGATTCTCCTTACAGCCTACCCTGCATAAGCAAGGGCTGAAGGAGACTCTCTGCATGTGTAGGTAATTTATCTATAAAGTACAATGTACACAACTCACTGGCTGGCAGGGACAAGGTACAAGAACAATGGGCAGAACTTCAATGCATAAAACATCAGGGCAGGAACATGAAACAACCACAAAACACAGTGACTACAAAAAGACAGAGTGGGGGGCTTTTTATATATATATATATATGTGTGTGTGTGTGTGTGTGTGTGTGTGTGTGTGTGTGTGTGTGTGTGTGTGTGTGTGTGTGTGTGTGTGTGTGTGTGTGTGTGTGTGTGTGTGTGTATGTATATGTATGTATGTATATGTATGTATATATATATGTATGTATATATGTATGTATATATATGTATATATGTATACTGTATATATGTGTGTGTATATATGTGTGTATATATGTATACTGTATATGTGTATATATATACTGTATATGTGTATGTATGTGTGTGTGTATATGTATATATATATGTATATATACATATATAGCAGCATATATATGTATACTGTATATGTATATATATATACTGTATATGTGTATATATGTATGTGTGTGTGTATAAAGTGTGTATAAAGTTTTCTAACAAAATCTGACTTGTTATAGTTTATTAATTACACAAAGTTTCTGTTTTTAAGTTGTGTCTGTTGATTTTTAAAATGACATTGATTTTTTTTTCAATGTTTTGGCAGAATCTGCAGCAGCCTAGCAACGACAAACAGTTTTATGTTGGGTGATCGGTTTGGCACGTGGGCTGCATGTTTGACACGTGTTATTTTTTTTTACTGCGGTAATATCTCAGTTGAACCAAGTCTTGTACTCCAATTTTGTTACACGTTTGTCCTTTAAGGTATAACATTTACAGGTTAAACCTAAAAGGTTACCTCTTTCCCCCATTTTCTTATTTTGCACACACAAACACAGTAATTGAATCACACCTCCTGCCACCTTAAATTTGCACTGCAGTGCACAGCACTCGGGTAAATCTTTGATTTCAGAGGACACACAAAAAAGTCAAGACATGTCAAATTTATTTATCCAGTACATTTAAAACAGCAGAGGTTTGGCCGCAATGCTTGACAAACATGACATAATTAGACAAGAAAAGTGTAAGGAGGCGGAAATAACAAAGGGAGACAGGAGTTCAAAAACAAACAAGACGGCAAGAAAGAAATGGCAAAAGCAGACAGGGAATCGATGCAAAGACTGGACACAAACAAACAATTAGGACATCAGACAATGTTACGTTCAAGGGCAATTATTTCACATTTAAAAATGTCAACAAAGGGAAAAGACTTGATGTAAAAGGGAAATCTATTGAAGAGCTTGGGGGCAGCAAACGAGAAGAGCTCAGTCTCGGTCTTTCTATCAATTTCAGTAGATGAGAGGAAATGGGAGCTGTTTTGCGGATGAACAAGTACCCTATGGAATATTGAGTAAATACTGTGCAGCGGTGAAGTACTTTACAAACAAATAGAGTGATTTTCAATTCAATGAATAAGTGTCAGAATCAGCAGGTGGTTGATATTAGCTTTACGACGTATATTCTCCAATGACTACCGTAATTTCCGGACTATAAGCTGCAACTTTTGTCACACAATTTCAACCCTGGGGCTTATGCAGAGTTGCGGCTAATGTTTACATTTTTTACCCTGCTCAAGCAGAAAAGGTGAGAGTGAGACAGGTGGTGTTGAGGAAGACGCAAGTCATAAACGCCAATAAACACCATAGGGGAAGAAGTATAACGTATGGTAACGCGTTTTGTACATGAATAAAATTAGCATTAACTGACCCTCAACATGGAAAATGCAAAAAGAATGTGTGTGTGTGGCTTATAATCCGGTGCGGCTAATAGTCCGGAAATTACGGTAAATGAATAGAATAAGAAAACAAGTGTACCGACAACAGTACCTTGAGGTGTGCCCCAAACAAAAAATACTGGAGGAAGATTCTTCTCCTTTTGGCTTTTCCCTTTTTGAGGGGTTGCCACATCAAATTAACATTTTCCATCTCCCCTTGTTCTCTGTATCTTCTATTCTGTCTCCAACTACCTCCATGCCCTCCCTTACTGCATCCATCAATCTCCTCTTAGTCTCCTATCTGGCAGCTC
>JAFBJS010004257.1:32649-57400 GCA_016785265.1 Paraplagusia blochii
TTCTTCTGCCAATGTATCCACTGTCCCTCCTCTGAACATGTCCAAACCATCTCAATCTGGCTTTTTCTCCTTCCTGTCTGTGTTGTCCCTCTAATCACCTCATTCCTGATCCTGTCCATCCTTGTCTCTCCTAAAAAGAACTTCAGCATCTTGAACTCCTCCACCTCCAGCTCTGCCTCCTGTCTTCTACCTATTTCTAGTGTCTCTAATCAATCCATTGAGGTTGGTCTCACAACCCTCCTGTAAACCTTTCCCTTCACCTTAGCTGACTCTCTTCTATCACAGATCAATCGATTCCAAAATGTCCAGTGTAATGAGTACAGAAGTTGATTACGCATTATATTCATATGCATCATGTGTTTGCTCAAGGGTTGGAGTAACACTCCAAAATGACTACACTGTTCTGTTGCTCAAAAATACATTGCTCTTTAAAAAAATGATATACTAACAGTCCAGCTTTACATGATGCACTTAACCCTGTTTGTTTATTTAAAACAAACTGTAGACATTTGTCACCAGAGGACGATTCATGGCAACTTTTTAGTCGTTCACCAGAAAACCGTTAACGAAACGTACGTTTCAAAGTAGAAATCACTCTACGTGTGTGATTCATATCCTCTGCCATCGTGTCTCAGTATGCCACCCAGAATGGCTCTTCTGAAAGGGCCCCATGAGAAATAGAGATGATTACACCTGAGTCTGCACGGCTCCACAGCTGTTCGTCCTCTCACTGACACCCTCTGGATTTGATCGCTGCGAGCGGAATCAGTCACCTTGTTGTCGTCTCATACAGAGATAAGACGGAGATTATACCGATTATTTCATTGGCTGATGACGACAGTGAATACATGCCTTTGGTCGACAGGAGTTACAGTTAAATAATGCAAATATAAACCAACAAATGAAAAAAGTTGGTCAAACTCGAGGCCCGGGGGCCAAATCTGGCCCACAAAATAATTTGATATGGCCCGCGAGAGCTTGACAAGGTCTTTTAAATTGTCCATAGAGCAGAGTTTCTTAACTTGATGAATTTAAAAGTTGTTTTATGAGGGAGTAATAAACAATAATTGTTACATACTACTATTAAGTAATTATTAGCTGTAGAAGCATGTATTAATACGTTATGCAGTAGTAACATCTGTATAGTATTCCATTTACAACCAGCCCTTCAAGGACACTGTGTTGGCCCGCTGTTAAAAAGGAGTTGGACACCTATGGTGTACGTGTTCAACATTAATGTCCACGTAAACAAAGTGACTTAAGTACTAGCCTGACAGGAAGTTTGCCCCGACCTAGACAAGTTAAGTAAACCGGCTCTTCCCAGAGATGTAAAAGCACTAGATGGAAGTTCACAATGAATCCAGATGTCCTTTAGAAAAACAAGGAGGAAATGCTTCACTGTTTTTTTTTTTTTGTTTTTTTTTTCTAGAAAAGATTAATGTTGACAAAACAGGGTCAGCAACACAATTCATCCACGAGCTGTGACTAGTTTCTGTGACACATAAACTGGATTATTCTCCCACAGAAATACAGTGGGCTGATAAGGTTGCGAAATAAATCTGAAGAAGGATCTCGCATATAGACGTAAGCCTTATAACACTCGACCGGGATGTTTATTAATCATCTGTATTTTCCTCAGCCTACTGCATTCATATTTTATTTCCACTAACTCACATTGAAAGTAGTTTATGGATCTGAATCATCTTGTGTTTTGTTGTGCAGTTTGCAATAACAGAGGTGTCAAACACATTATTCCCTCCCAGGGCCAGTTGTAACTCGAATACTTTATGATTCTTTTACCACTTATTAAGAAATGTTTTAGCAATTTCACATCATTTATTGACGTTGCATTGCTGTCAAAAAATATTAAGTATCCTGCATGCTTGGGGGTTAACCTCATTTCCTAATGTTTTGAGAATAATAACTGCAGTAAATTGTCTTATAATGGCCAGAATAGTATTAACCCAGGTTTGAATGGTCCCAGAAAATACTGCTGTTCATAGTCACTCTATTATTTTAATTTGTATTTTTGGCTTGTGAAAAGATTTACACTTAAAACGGAGGTGGACAAATTCAAATATCGTGTATTTGAATTTGTGTCTTATTTCAAGTTTACAGAAACTTAAAGTTGCTTCTGCTTGCTTTTTCTTCTCGGAAAAAAATTGCAACTGCCGTCAGTTGTCAATGGAGTGAGAGATATAAGTAAAATTTGATATCACAGTATATTTTAAAGTTATATCAGTGTTATAGTATTTTGAGTATTTTTTTTCCATGTATGACTAGCTGTTAACCCTATTTCCTAAAAATTAAGGGAACTATTACTGTAATAAACTATCTTAGAATGACCAGACTTGTACTCTAAAGTTACCTGCAGATGATACTGGTCTTAGTTTCATGCATTTTTCATATTCCACTACATGTTTCTTTCAAAGATGAAGGTAAATTTGCTTGTGTTTCCTCCTGCAGCTACAACTTTAGTCGGACAACATTTGCAGAATATGGTTCTTTGATCAGTGTCAGATTGGCTCCTTTTTTTTGCTACTAGTTCCTCTGTTTCACTGTCATTTTTTCACATCCATGACGCTCAACACTCTCACTGTTCTACCAGCTGCCAGGTTACCACTGAGGTCCACTGAGCATGGCACCGTCCCCACTCACTGCTCCCCTGGTGCTCAGAGTCGCCCACTGTTCACTTTGGTGATGGGTTGATTACAGAGGTTTCATTTTCGTTGTGTGCAGTGGTGTGAATCACAATGACTGGGAGTTTGCTTTCCCTGTCCTTCTCTTGGACCATCTTCCTGCAGTCTCCTAGAGCTTGTTCTCTCAATATCCCAACGTTTGGTGTGCACACATATAACCGTGTTACCTGTATATGAAAAATTAACATGATTGAGACACGAAAAAATACTTGTATGCCGTTATGAACGGTATACCTCCCAGCTCTAACCACACTGATAAGTGGACAATAAGCCAATACTGTAGGTCAGGGGTTTTCAAAGTGTGGGGCGGGCCCTCCTGGGGGGGCGCAGGTGACCCTGGGGAACCTGCTTTTTTTTGTAAGTTGAACTATATCTCTTTCTTTTTGTTTTCTTTCTGTTAACAAGGATACAATGTTATGCAGAGGTGTACCTAGAACTATTTTATAGACAAATGCTGTTATTTGTAGTTGCGGCGGAGAGTGGGTGGGGGGCGTGAATTGTTTTCTTCTTGCTATGTGGGGGGGTATCAGAAAAAGATTGGGAAGCACTGCTGTAGGTGGTGTAGTCATGCCATTCATACCAAGGTATCTCATGCTTAGTTTTTATCACAGTCAAGCTTGGGAAGCTCAGCTCACGTTGATAAGTGGTTGGAAGCTTTTACCAACACTGCAATATAAGGAATTTGATTGAAAAATTGTAAATATATATCCACCTCCACACACACACACACACACACACCTCTTTTTTTAAAAATTAGTTAATTTGTCTAATATGTCCTTGAAGCTTTTGGATTATTTACTGCAGCTTCTGAGGACTTCCTGAGGGGAACAGAGGAGATAAATTAGGTAAATTATTGTTTCTTTTGTTTCTTTTGGCCAACAATATTCAACAGCTCACTGTTAACAAACAAGGAGTCTGTGGAGTGGGTTTTTCTTTTGTCGTCCACTCAGACTAGGGCCTTCATCTGGGTCAGAATTTTGACCAAGGTTCTGTTCGACCTTTGCATTTTCCCTTCTGAAAAACTTCTCCATCACTGTCACTTGCTCATCTTGCTGTCATGGTCACGGGCGTAGCAATAACGCTATTGTTTTCACAGGCATTCGTAGCCTCTGCTGCCACCCACTGGCATAGAAGAGTATTACATTATCTGCCGCATTTTATTGCAGTGCAGACCCCCAATAATGGATAATTGGGTGCTATTAGATAATTTCTCACGCCACACCTGACGCGGCACACTCATTGAAAATCTGCACTAGGCCACTACTGTTGGCCCTGTAATTAAATTACTGTCTTAGTCTTACTTTCATTTTTAGACACAAAACTTTTGACAACCTTCTGAAAGTTTTGTGTTAAGGCCTGGCTAGAGCAGGAACTCCAAGTCTGAAGGGTCGTTGAACTTGACTCTTAGTTTTTCTTGGTTTTGGTTCAGAGATTTGTGGTTGCGCTGCAACTTAATAGCACTATATTTCCAGCCGCCTGTCCATTAATTGACGTCTCCTGCTCGATACCCACCAGCCATGATGAGTCATGTTTCACTGCATCAGCAGCAGCGGTGGCAGATTGCTTACCCTGATCCATATGTTAAAATGATACATCAGTGCCAAGCTCAAGTTTCCATCTTCACCCTGTTCTCAAGGTAATGGGGTGGAGAATGACAAATTATACGCTATTATCCAATCGTCGCTCCCGTGAAAGTGTTAAGAGTGGGTTTAATGAGATGGGATCTTTTTGGGAAGGTGGGGGGGTGAGGGGGAGTGGCGCTTCACGGGGGTCTGACGCACTGATGATATGGGACTGTGTTCTGTCAGTGCTGGAATGAGGTGCTTCATTTAAGCCTTTAAGTCAGGTTAGCCTCGGTGCTTGAAGTTTCACCAGTGAAGCAGATTTGTCTGCAGTCGTTTGGCGTTAAAAAAAAGCTGAAGGTGTAAATAAGCCTTATGTTTCTCCTGATGGAAATAATGAAATATTATTATCAGTGAGGGTTGAACACCGAGCGTTTGTATATTTATTCTCTGCTGTTAATTGCATACGTTCCTTTAAGGCGAGGTATGGTGTGAAACGAGGCTCCCCCGGGAGCAACTACAGATTAATTGGACGGATAGGAACTCGCTGACATTTTTCATATACATATGCATTTGTTTACCCTTACAGTGAATAATAATAGACAGCCCCCCCCTTGAAGATCCCCTGTGTCAGTCATTAGTTCCACTGTATAGCATGTGATGAATGGATACACAGAAATAATTGGAAAAATAACCACAACACTTACGAATGCCAGATTCCTAATGACGAGTCTTTCTTTTTAGTTTCTTGCTGTGCATTTGATGTAATAAAAAATTGTACTAAATAGTTTTGAGTCCTAAAGGAGAAGAAATGAAATTTCTTCCAGTGGAGTACAACACTTAATTACTAGCAGTTTGTGTGAGTTAATGTTAAGATCACTCATTTCTGTTTGCAGCAGACAACAGCCTTAGGTTTTTTTTCAGTCACTGTGCGCACCTGGATATTGGTCCCAACCTCTAAATCAGGCCTGGGCAATTATTTTGACTCATGGGCCACAGGTGGTACTAAATTCTGAGTGGTGGGCCAGGTCAGGATCAGAGAGATTGAGTATTTGCATAAACTAAAATAAATGATGAGTAAAGTATTGAATAAAGGCGAAATGCTTTAAACCTCTCTGAGACCATCTATTGGGAAAATGCTGGCTTTGCAGGGAGAAGGTAGAAGGATAACGATGATATAAATTAACAATATAATTTGGACAAGTTTAGTGGGCCGGATTAAAACTCCAATCGGGCCACATCCAGCCCCCGGGCCTTAGTTTGCCCAGGTCTAATCTAAATTGAAAAACCAAAATCCTGCCACTATCTAGCGATTGTGCCCGATTTTTGGCTTATTTGTACGATGGCTCGTACGATGTACACAAGATCACTATAGATGATTATTGCGTCATGACTATTTCAGGTTTAATCATATGAAAATTTGTTTGAAATTATGCTGATTTCACCATAACATGGAGAATTTTCCAGGAAAACTGTTCAGACATTTCTTGGTCCACACACTTCTCTTTTCCATATATGTGCACAGAATGACAGGAATTGACAGGGAAGTTAGGTTTTCTTTGTCTCATTGTGTCTCGGGGAGAAACTGTGAGCATCCACATCTCCCACTACCGGCTTCTTGTACTTCATCTTCTTTCTTTGTTTACTTTACATCATACGTGTCAAACTCAAGGCCCGAGGCCCAGATGCAGCCCGCTACATGGCGCTTGGGAGCTTACAAGGCATTTTCATAATGTCTGTCTTAATGTCTGATCAATTAAAAGTTGTTTTATTACACAGCAATCTCAAATAGATGTTACTTGAATGAATAATAAACAGCTGCAGTAGCATATTTTATCTGTACTCTCTTCCATTTATAACTGGCTGCTCAAGGGAACTGTATAGTTTATGTGGGTTCTAGTAAAAATTAGTTTAACACCACCATATTATATCACATTACATTACATTACAATACATTTGGCAGATGTTATTTTTCTCTTCAAAGAAGTTCTGGCTACAGGAGTCAGTTGTGTCATGTATGGTTGTACAGTGCGATCAGTCCAATTGCGCCCGATCATCGGATCGTACAGTGTGAGCACAAGAACCATGAGCTCTGACTTGATCACAACTTGTGTACGCCCAACTTAAGCCAGCAAAAAACAGATAAATTACAAGGAACATTGTTAACACGGATGGGTTCAAAGTGTGTGAAAAAAGACTTATAGAAAATCCAGAAATTACAGAATACAGACAAATAGAATACAAACAGAATAATAAAAAAAGCAACTTGAAACAGCAAAATTGTCACCGAGGCCCAATGTTTTCAGTGTCGAGTGACCTGGGGCCCTTAATAATAGCAGTTTAAAATTTTCATCATTTCCTCTAGGGGGCGCTTGCGGACCAACTTTGGGCCAGGGCCCAATGGTTCAGAATCCCTGGTCTAGACCAGGCATGGGCAATTATTTTGACTTTCAGGCCACAGGTGGTACTAGAATTTATGCCACGGGCCAAGTCAGGATCAGAGAGATTGAGTATTTCCGAGAACTAAGATAAATGATCAGTAAAGTATTGAATAAAAGTATAACTGTCGGCCGGATTATAACACCAAATGGGCCGCATGCGGCCCCTGGGCCTTAGTTTGCCCAAGTCTGGTCTAAACCTTCCTTTCTGTATGATTTTTCTCCCACTGATACAATCAATGGGGAACTAATTACAATATTACTTTGTAAAAAAAATATATTATTTTTGTCTTAGGTGTATCATCTTAATGTGTTTACCTCCATTTTAGGCAGCAGAATTATTTCCATACCACTGTCCAGGTCAGACTCTGTCTCTTATACACATCTAGTCTTTCTTTTTAGTTTCTTGCTGTGCATTTGATGTAATAAAAAATTGTACTAAATAGTTTTGAGTCCTAAAGGAGAAGAAATGAAATTTCTTCCAGTGGAGTACAACACTTAATTACTAGCAGTTTGTGTGAGTTAATGTTAAGATCACTCATTTCTGTTTGTCTCTTTCTGTATGATTTTTCTCCCACTGATACAATCAATGGGGAACTAATTACAATATTACTTTGTAAAAAAAAATATTTTTTTTGTCTTAGGTGCATCATCTTAATGTGTTTACCTCCATTTTAGGCAGCAGAATTATTTCCATAACACTGTCCAGGTCAGACTCACACATAGTTTATGTCCGTTTGTGTTCATCAGCGTTGCCCTTTCATCTCAGTTTTATAACAATACTTTTTTTCTTTCTTTTTTTTTTTTCTTTTCGTACTAGTAGAAATAGCTGAACAAACCAACAGCAGGGGGTGGTGTCAGCATCTGAAGGCATAAAAGATTAGGTTAGCATTGCAGTGATGTTAAGAAAGACCCCCCTGGGTATAAATATAAGAAGATGGCATAAAAGGAAGGAAAGAAAGGGAAGGGAAGCTGATTGTAATCTCTAACAATAGGAGAAAAGGTCCTGCAGTCAATTTAGATTCCCGCACCTTGGCATTTATTATACAAAGTAATATGGTCAACTTTCTTCCAAGTGCTGCATAGTGATCAGTAAAGTGGTTCAATGCAATATAAACTGCTGCAGCATATTCCCATTATTACTATTACGCCGTCTTTAAGCTGGCTGCTGAAAGATGGGCTGCTTCTAAATGACAACAGAAATGGGTTATTACCAGTTTCCAGCCTCCACTGGGAAAAATCACACGGCCTCACTCTCACTTACTACTATTGCATCTTATTTCTCTGGGTCGTTTACGTTCCACAGGGGCCTACGGTCACATCAGTGATGGCTTAAAAAGCTAACTGTCGTTTGGATTTACGGTTTCGAGCTCAAGCTAATGGACTTTACTTGAAAAGATCAGTCAAGAACACTCACTGTAGCTGGCATCTTTGTTTTAACGTTGTAGCTTCGTAGTACATAATCAAGCGACAAAAAGTTCAAGGAACAGAAACCGGAATTTGGCGAAGAACAGAAAAAAAAAAAAAAAACATTCTATCTATTACCCTATAAGCAAAGTAATTTCTCTCCTAAATAGTTCCAGGAACAATATTTTTGGTTCTAGGCGGGTCAGGATGCTCACGTTCACGGTAGAACAAATAACCAGGAACGTTAAAATGTTGTTTCCATTCCAAACCAACAAAAATTCTTCCCACATTTTAGAAGACAAATGACTTCGATTGTAAGCGACACAAGATTTTAAAAGAACAAAATAAAACTGGTAACCACTATTTTGAAATTCTTATTAGTTTCCCGGGAACAAAATGAATGATTTCTGGTTTTTATTGTAGTTAATTTTCAAGGGTCCAAGTAACCAAAACAGAGAAACCTTAAACTTTTGCCATTTTGGAAAGAACAGACACTAAAGCAGAACCATTTTATATATATTTTTTTTTTTCCGGAACAGAAATGCGTATTTAAAAATAAAGGTATCAGTTTAATACTGGTTTTATTTTCAGTTCATTAAAAATCCAGTGTAGCCTACAGTCAAAGTCATTGGTCTCCTAGTGCAGTCTTTAGTAGCCTACAGTGACCTGATGAGGTTGACTTCCTGTGACGAACTGTTTCTTTATATTTCTTTATATCCCTTTTTCTTTGAGATGAGAAGACGTTCTGAGAATCTCATGCCAAACTAAATGGCAATATATTCTGGTTCACAGCCCTGTTAGAAACTCATTTTCAAAACAGTTTTCCAGCTTGAGAACAAGTTTAATCAAGTATTTAACCGAGCCTCTGTTTTGTTGATATATTCTCAGTGCTCATCTGTTTCGTGAAGAACCATTCGGTCATCAGGGGTTGTTCGGAATGTGCTTTATAAATGAACTTTACTTGGAGAACATATGGTAGTCTTCAAAAAAAAAGAAAATGATCCTTTTTGGTAATTCATCATGTCTTAGAAAAACATAAGTCATTAAAAAAGACATCATGTTGCGTAAATGAAAAAAAAATTATATATATTAAGTTTAGTTTTAGGCAAGTGGACATTTTCTTGGAGATGAAAGACATTTCGTTCCTCAACTTGATGTCAGAAGGAACTCTAGTAGTTCTACTCCTCTAGACCACTCCCTTCACCACTAGACAAAGGTGTGAAGAGTTGTTTTGGACAGCTTTTTTGGACAAAAACCTCCTGATGACGATGTCACAGGTGATGACGATGTTAACATGTCACATGTCCAGATGTGATTTGGAGCCGTTGTGTCACACTCATCTAGAGAAGACTGCTGTGATGTTGTCAAACTTCCTAGGATGGGATCTCAAGTCACAATGGTCCATAGAATGGTCTTTTGGTTGTTCCAGATGGGTATAGATGGCTTCCTTCACTCCTTTCTCAAACCACATGTCCTCCTTGTCCAAAATACACACATCTGAGTCCTTGAAAGTGAGTTCTCCGCGGTCCTTGCCCTCCTGAGCTGGACCACTCTTCAACTTCAGCTGTTATCTCAAGGCACTTTACAGAACAGACATGCATGAAAACAAGAATAAGGGAGAATATATAGAGATAGCCCCCTGTCCTTAGAGACCCTCACACCGGCTGAGGAACAACTCCCAAAAACGCAGACAGGGAGAAAATGAAGAAACCTGAGGGTGATTGACAGTGGAGGGGATCCTCACCCAGGACGGACAGGCGGGATAACTAAACAGCAGCAAGTAAAAAACAAAATTCTTGTCTACAAATAAAAGAAGGGCTCTTTAAAGTCCACACATGGTCCAATCAAGTTCATGCAGATGAAGTCCTGTCCACAAGGCCCATTGAAAGAAAAAAAAAAAAAGAAAAATTGAAGGCCCAGTGAAGGGCATCTTCACTGCATTGACCACATTGCTCAAGACAACTAGACCTTTTGGACACCGTAGGCTGGATGAAGAATCTTCTCAGACATAAAACATAACTATCTACTCTATACATAATACAAATGTTATTATTGTCATAATATGGATTCTATGTAAAAATGAGGCATAATTTGAGGATCTAATTAGCTACGGTAATTTATTTTAATTTGGCTGGAGCAAAAAGACATCATGTAGATATTGATCAATTATTGTTCTATCTATCTATAAATAACATACAGTACTGTATGTACTGGAATTTATTGCTGATGTCTTTTTAGTCATTGATTTGTTGTCTAGAACAACTATGTTCTAGACAGACAGACAGATAGATTGATATTAAATAATCCCTCATGAGTATCATTCAGGAAATTATGGGGAAAAAGAGTTGGTGCACCTTCCTGGAGGTACTGCAATACCAGGCTGATGCATTATTTTCTCATAGCAAACACCTACACCATCTCTCGTGGGGTCTGAATGGTTAAGAAGTAAGAAAAGCAAAAGTATTTCTCAATAAGATGAAGGGGGAAATCCTTATCCTGCCCTGCCCTCCCCTTTCATAGACCATCTCTGTTTCTGTCACTCAGTATTTAAACAGGACTGGATTGATTGACTGTTGCTTCTGCGCCCTCCTCCTCCAAACATTATTTGTGTCCAAAACTTTATTTAAATTGAGGATTCTATTAGTGTCCACTGACTTTGTATCCCAAGTTGTTTGAACAAATGGACAAAGGCTGCTGTTTGTCCATTTAGAGAATCAACAATGATTCCGACCAATAAGGGCTGCAGATCACAGCATGTTTGTCAAACATTATTAATTATTAGAATTATTGTTTTTTTTTTCATTATCCGTAACAACACGTCGTCTTTTTCCTCTGGAGGTGGAGGTTAGCTCTGTGTGTGTATTATTTGTCCACGTCCCCTGAAGAAAGGCCACTGTTTTTGGCTTCTCCTCAACCTCAAATATAATTAGGCTACAGAAAATGACTGAATGAACTTTTGCTTTGGCATATTTTTTTTTTTGAAACTCACTGAAATCCCATGGTTAAAATTTTTGACCATGCAATGTTTGGAACAAAGAAACACTTTGTTATTGAATTTAATTGATTTATTGTCTACACATTGACCAGCCCGTCCTCCTGAAGCCAGGTTTTAATTGAAACCAACATCAGGGAGAAAAGGCTTTTCATCACTGATTAAAGCAGGGCTCCCCAACTACTGGTCTGGGGACCAGTTATGGGCGGTAGATCAATTGTTACTGCACCAGAGTACAATTAGAAAAACTTTAATTAATTTGCTTGTGTCTCTGTGGTATTTAATACTGAACAGTCGTGTCTGTTCATTGATATTTTCTGAATTTGACTTGGACGCAGTTTTTGTTGTTCATTTAATTCACTTTTCAGTCTCTGAATATACTGGGAGCCCTTGACTTACGTGTTGGTTCGATTTCTAGTGGCCTCCAACTCAACATAACTTTTTTGCTTTATGCCGAACCTTACGGTTTTCTTTCATTACTTGGTCTCAAGGGCGAAAGTCTCCATGATTGCCACACAAATCACACTACACTATATATTCAGGCTAAATATGTCGAACCTTTGGGCAAGAAAACACAGGGAATCAAAACTTTCTTTATAAATTACTATGTAGATGATGTGGCGACTAAGCAGCAAAACTTACAGTACATTATAATGTAACTATAAATGATGTGTGATCATTTTTTTTACGCTGCCTAAATCACAATCATCACTAGAACAATTGTGTTGCGTGAAACCAGTTCATGGTGCAAGAAAACTTCTGTAATTTTTTTCGCGGACCGGTCTTTGAGTGTAGCTGATAAATACCACTAATGAAAATGAAACATCCAGCATAAAAATGGTATTTTTTGGACATGTCCTGGACACTCAAACACGAGGGGATCTGGTCCTTAATCAAAATAGTTTTTAGCATCTAATAATAAATAAAACATAAATTGTGTTAAGCTGAGCATCATCTCTCTGCGGCCCGGTACCAATTGCGCCACGGACCGGCACCTGTCCACGGCCCGGTGGTTGGGCACCACTGCAAAATTCACTACAAAGAAAAAAAGATGCACCCAAACAAAACTAATGAAACTGTTAGATATAACACAAGAATGGTCAGAATGGCCACGAGAGGTCATTTTGACCGCTAGTTTCCAACCAACCCACAGCACCCCTGTGAACTTTCCTGCATGTAGTGAGCCCTGATTAGGATTCGTTCTTGTCCAGAAGATGAACATTGGACTCCTTAACTTTTGACAGAGACATGTCATCTGGGCACCTTAGGTAGATTCTAAATGCGATATTTCCAAATGAAAGCTAAACTCTTCTTATTATTTATCAAATATTCAAAAACAACAAAAGAAATGTGTATTGTTATTACTTATTACTCGTATTATTTTAACACATTTAATACACTTTTTAATGTCAATTCACATTGCATGCCACATTTATTTATAACAGCAATAATGCATACATTATAACCAAGGGTATGAGGAGTTTTTTATACCATTAACTATTGGTATAAAAATGTACCATAGTACATAGTGAAATATTTTAACACTGAGAACAACAATACCAATAAAGCCAAAATTGCACTGATACATTCCAAAAAAATATATACCATATTCAAGTCTTTTAATAATATTTTTTTTGAAGTAGGAAAACCCCACTCCTCTAACGCTCATCCCTGCCGCTCCCTTGTTATTCACCCGAGTGCTCCCTCCACAGCCAATCCTCTAAGCTCCGTGGATACTGAGTGTATGTAAATCAATTTGGAATGCAGCCATATGTGCAGTAATAGAATAGACATGTCAACCGCACCTCTTTAGTTCCTCTTCTTCTCCCTTATCGCTCTGTTTGACTCTCCGCGTAGTGTTCTTGCTTTGTTGGGAGTTGGGCGTAGAGCAGCGTGAGCAGCAGCTATAGGAAGGCTTAAGGTCAGGCTAGTGGGGAAAAGGGGATTAAAATAAATCACTGCAGTTAGCAGTCTTCAGAGGAAGCATGTCTACGCCGAGGCGAGCCTGCAATTTTTTTTTTTTGCATATTTTTCATTTCATTTTTCGTCTCGTGCTCAAGGGGATTCTTTTTTAATGGAAAATTATGACACGAGCCACGGAGTCGTGTACATTATATGTTAATGAGCCTTTAATTCCGCTCAGAATCGTGCTCCCCATGAATTCACAGTGTGAGATACATGCTTTGATGGTGCATTCATGTGTTCTGTCCTGCATGGTTAAAGCTGTCATTTTTAATACATTTCTATTTTTTTAAAAATCCTGGGGCGTTCAGGAACAGTAACTCTTCACTGTTTTGTTTGTTCTTTTTTTTTTTTCTTTCTCTACCGTCCTTTGTCACCAGGTCCTCTGTCCTTGTCTGTGCTGCTTCTGTTTCCTGTTATATCTATGACTGAAGTCTATTGATTGTTGTGTAGGAGAAATCTACGTCTGTAATCCTTTTACACGGAGAGATGGAAAAGGAGAAAAACTGTGTCCGTCTGAGACGCACAAGATGAATGTAAAATAAAAAGAAATATCTTTCAATAAATCTATTAAATGATGTGGAGACATGCAGCCATCGTTGGCTGATCGCTTCATTACCTTATTGATACATCGTTCTAAAATTGCAACAACCAAAAAGGATTACCGCGTGGGGGACACAATCTTGTATGAAGCGCCATTCCAATCATCTACAATCTGGAATCGAATCCCTAATAATGTTGCCTTGCACTTAAATCACGTTGTTTTACAAATCCTGCCAGAACACAGGGTGTGTATCAGGCATGTGCAAACTTTTTGACTTATCGGTCCTATAATTGGACATGGGGGCCAAGTCCATAGCAGAAAAAAGGAGTGTTTATTTGAACAAAGATTAACGGCATGTTAAAGTGTAGCCTTTACAACGCCATCTACTGGGAAACCCATTATTACTGGAAAAAGCAGAAGTATAATAATTATATAAATAAAAAATTAATTTGGTGCAGGTTGGCCAGCCGCATTAAAAAGCTAAACGGTGCCTCTTCTGGCCCCCGTGCCTTAGTTTGCCCATGCCTGGTCTATATACTAGTGGGCCAACTCTAGTGCACATTTAGCATGATCTTGCGAGCCAAATATAAAAACACCACAAGCCAGATTTGTGCCTTGAGAGGAAACTGCCAGAAAAGTGCAAGACACAGTGTGTAAATGTCATTGTTAGCGTTCATTCTTCTTTTTTAACATTTCAGCCTCGTAAAGTTACTTGTACGCAAAGTGTAGTGTGATTTGAGTGCCAATCGTGGAGACTGCTAGCCTTTCACCGGGTAACAGATCAGCGTAATGATTTACTCAAAAAGGCAGTGTTTGTATAATTATTTGGGTTAAATTTAGGGCAGAGGTATAATCAATACAGACTGCACCTTTTCTGAGGTCCAGGAGAACATAGATGTCTCATATTGAGTAGAAGGTAGGAAGACACTCTTCATCCATCAATGAAATCAGCCATTCATGTGCATTTATGGTTCCTCGTGTGTCCTGGGGGAGGAGTGGAGGTCTGAGACCACGGTTGTCCGCCCAGCCGCCGAGCTTTATCTCCATGCTCTGTGCATCCACATGGGTCACTCTGTGGTGCACATTTGTGGAGAATATTCCCACACCACTGTCAGAGGGTAAATGTGGGGGCAGAGCCGACTGTCTACACAGTACACAGAAATCATGCGTGGTGGAATAATCTGTGTGTACTCATGCCAGGGAGTTGATTACAGGAACGTAAAACCCACAGCTTTGCTACCAGAATGTCACAGCATTCTCGTTTATGCAGCTCTAAGCTGACTTTTCACTAAATCGTAGCCTGGGAGCATTCGCCACAAGCTTCCAAGTTCAAACACCATCACAACACCCATGCTCGCTTTATTCCGGAATCTTTGCAGCCACTAATTATAGCCCCAGTCTGTCAGTTACGATTTGTAAATATATATGTCAGATATTTATATTTTTGTCGTAAAAAAAAAACCACAGTCTGGTGTGTCATCATTTTTTTTATGAAGCCCAGACTCTTAAAAAGTGATTAGAGGTCTGCAGTTGATCAGATTTGGTTTGGAATGTGCTAATGGAATGATAAGGCGCATTAAGGAGATAATAAGTGTTAAATGAAGCTAAATGTGGTCAAACCCAGGACTGCAGAGGACTCATCCTGACAGATTATAAAGCACTAAGTAGGATGCTGCCTAGTTTTGTGTGCAGTTAAATGCTCTTTGTGGGACAGCAGAAAATCGTGGGATATGAAAGATTTCCTTTATTGCTTTATTTACAGTCATCTACAGTAAAGGCAAGGGTGGAGGAAGTGTTTTTGACACACAAACACACTCACTCATACCCCGAGATTTCCTTTATAATGTCTTTGTGATAAGATGGCTTCACTCATTCATTCATCTTCATCATCATCCTCTTATTCAGTTCTCCATAGATAAAAGTATTGAGATAAAAGTATTGAGCACTTCGGTGTAGGTTGCAGAAGAAAGATAAACAAGGTGAATGTGTGAAACGGTCCTAAATATGAACTTGTAAAACATTTATGGACATCAGTCAGAGGTGGTTCGGGTCTGCAAATGTCTACGTTGGATGGTTGTATTTTGGGGATCTCCTGTACAAACCGAAATATACAAATGTATCCAACCACCCATCTATATTCAGCCACTTACACTATCCATTACCAGGACTCGGGGGCAGCCATCTCCACAACTACCCTCCAAATCACACTGCACCATACCAGCCCCTCATGAACCTACCTTCAGGTGGTCAGACCAATGACATTGCCTCTGGGCAAAGGCAAGGGCCTAAAAATGTATATATTTCAAAGGGTATAGATTTAACACCTTAAAAGAATATTTGCACAGAAAAAAAAAAACTTCACATCTATTACCGTTTTCACATTGGCACTTAATTCAGTATTCACTGCGACACAAAACCAGTTTTGCTCCCCGTTTGCGTTCGCATTGAAAACTAACGCTCCTCAACTAATGCGCATTAACTAATCCACCTCTAGTCGGAGGTTTCGATAACAAATTAACTAGTACGGGTGTAAAGCAATAAAAAGTAAAACGGTTGTCGCTCCCCGCGTGTGTGTGAACACAACAACACCCGTATTAGTTTAACGAGCTTGTAAAATCTCGCGTAAGACCACGCTGAAGACCTCTCGTGACACCACATGCTACGGGAGTGGCTCATTTCCTTGTCAACCGCTAGATGTTGCTGTGTTATTAAGAACAGGATTACAAAAAACCTCCTCATATTTTCTCTCCTTATCTTCTTCATTCGTTCTTTGTGTCTCCTCATCGCTTTCATACGTCGCCTTGATCTTTCTTTAACCTGCTTCATTTCTTCTTCAAAATTGCACGTGCGTTTGTTGACAGAATCCATGTTGAATAAAACCGGATATTAACGAGATCACGTTATATAACCACGTGATCAAATTGAAACTGGACCATGGTTAGACTAATGCGCATTCGCTCACTTATCATGTGTAAATGCAAAGCAGTTATCGAATGCGCAGCAGATACCGAATTAAATTGAATGTCAACGCAATGTAAATCGAATGCGGATTAGTTAATACGGGATCGAATCCCGAATTACCTACTTCGGTATTCAATTCCGAATTGAATGAGAAAATGGTATAAGCAGCACCCACAGTGTTAAGAACAACCATATGGCTCTGTACATGTTCTACAAAATAAATGTTGTCTTAACTGTTGAACAACTGAATATATATATTTATATAGCTATATTTGCATTAACTCAGAGTGTATTTTTGTTTCATTTTTTTCAGGGGTCTTTTTGCCAGCAATTACACTGAGACACACTACCTGGAAGATGGGAGCGTCATCACTGCTGCTCACAACACAACGGTACGGTGACGTTCAAGTGTTTCTTGAATAATGACGGCAATTTAACAGTGCCCTGCGGTGGCGCTGTAAAAAAAAAAAAAAACACACACACACACCTTGACATATTGTTTTACCTTGCATGTAGAGTGAATGATACTCTTATTTAGAGTAAGTCATTCCGGATGTGAGCGTGTGTGTGAGTGTGTCAGTGTTTTTTTGATCCAATCTTTTTGATTTTAAATAAATGAAGTTTTCTCCAGCCCATACCTCACGCCAACTGCCTCAAACTGAGCACATGTTGTGGCAGAACATCTAGAAGTTGGCTGCACACTGGAACGATTCTCCCTCTATTTAATGCCTAATTAACAGTCCATTTATCCATGTAAATCAGGGTTGCTCTTGAAAACACAACTGTCACCTCCGCTGTTGGCTGTGTCAAGCCGAGGATTTCTATCCAAATGTCTACTGTCTTTTAACACCTTAGACAATGTTGTTATATTTTGCAAAACATACATATGGAGGAGTTTGGCAGCACCTTAAATACATCCCTTAACTAAAAACCACAGGCGAACAGTGTTTGTTTCCTGCTTCCAGTTCCAAGTATGCGATGTCACAAGCGTTGCATCAGGCCGCCACATCGATGTCGGAGTAATATCTTCCTCATAAAATAAAATAAAAGTAAAAAAAACTCACCCGGCTGCACACTCGCTAAATGTTGTCCTAAAACCAGCAGCACTGAGCAGTGTGATATTCATGGTTGACTGAGCTCCGGGCAGCGTGTGCTGGGGAGAAGGAGAAGATGAACTTGTGCTGCAGCTGCTCGTCAACACATGCAGATTTGCTGCTGTTCAAATCATTAACTAAAAAAGACAGTTTTAAGGGTTTGATGACGGACGACAGCTGAAGACTGTTCGCTAGCGACGCACTGGGAATAATATTCTTGGTGGAAACCAGGAAACGAAAATGAGAAAAAAACCAAGGCTGAAAATCGAAAAACACTGGAAGAAAAGTTATTACGCCAAATATTAGGACCTTTGCAAGTAATGACTGTGACCTAAAACTCGATAAAACCGGAGAATTACAGTTGCATGAATGAATAATAAACTAATGGGTGGCAGTGGTGACCAAGCTAAGTTAAGGAAGCAGACTTGGGTCCACAAGGCTTCAGGTTCTAATCCACCAGCTGCCAGGTTACCAGGTGAGGTGCTCTGATAATGGCACCACCCACAGGAAGGCTGATAGTATGAGATTTGGGTGTCAGTCATGGAGAACTGGTAAAGGATTAAAAGAAAGATGATGAATGAACAATAAATTAATAATTGTCAAATTTAGAAAAAAAAAACATCTAATAGGGCAAAAAAAAAATAATAGCCTTTTTCTGCTTGTAATTTTACAAAATAATGTTTGTTTACAAGAATGACGTTAAGCTTAACGCAAAAATTCTGTCCGTACTTTATGGCAAGGCATTTTATGCAGAACTAGCTACAACTTTGATTCCAGAGCAGTGGTACTGATCCAGTAGCTGCTTGATGACAACAGTCCATCAACATGGCTGCCTCCATAGTTTTACTAAACACCACTGATACAGAGGAATTCTCCCTGTGGTCTTCTACAGCACAGAACAGAGCTTTATACTCATTGTATGCTGGAATAAGTTGAGGTTAAGAATTTTGACAAACTAACACGGCTGACACTGAAATATTACAGGGAATTCTCAGTCCATGAGGTTATTGTAAACACACTATTTTTCCTACTTGGCCTAATTACATAGGAAGTCAGAAAAACAGCCTATCCCTTACTATCCCATATTAACTGATGCACTGTCTTGCTGCAATTTCTGCTCCATAGGTTTTGTCATGATAACATCTCATTTTGGCCATTTTATCACAGTCATAAAAAACCTGAAATGCACATTCAGGCCAGGTTGCTGCAAATTCCACGCATCTCTACAATTGACTCATTCTGTATTTATTACATTTCATCAAACTAACATGTCGTATCATAAAACTAACAGCAATCTTTTATAATCGTTCATATAAGAATACTTTTACAGCAAAGCAACTTCAGCTTAGAAAGTTCCCTCAACAACATTAGTTATTAAATTAATAACTAATCATCGAAACTAACCATCATCCACTAATAACCACTAATAACTAATCATCGAAAGGAGTCAGCTGAGGTGGCATCTACATTGGATGCCCCTGGACGCCTACCAAGGGAGGTGTTTGGGTCATGTCCCACTGGGAGAAGACCCAGAGAAAGACCTAGGACACGCTGGAGCGACTATGTTGCCCGGCTGGCCTGGGAACGCCTTGGGATCCTCCCAGATGAGCTGGAGGAAGTGTCTAGGGAGAGGGAAGTTTGGGTCTCCCTCCTCCGAATGTTGCCCCCGCGATCCAGCTCCGGATAAGCAGATGAAGATGGATGGATGGATGGATCTAATCTTTTCTTTCCTTGCACGACATGTAACAATACAGCAGAGTTTAATTATTCACCTCAATGAAAAGCTCCTGGCGTCTTGTTGTGCCACACAATGTCTTAAGAGGTAAAAAAAAAAAAAAACATTACAGGACTTTTCTATAAAAGAAAGCTGTGAGGGTTGCCAGGTGTGGCCCTGAATTCAGGTCCTGGAAAGAAACAATCTTTTTTTTTGTCAAGCCAGTTGATCTGGAAAAAGTGCAAAACATAATCCAAGCGAGATGTGCTTGCTTGGAATTGTCAACCATTAGCAGGAATACGGGCCAATAGACTCATTAAATATCCATAACAGCCATGGAAACAATTGATGGAAAATGTCCAGGTTATAACTGTCAACACACCTACATGCAAAGGGAGAGGATGAATGGAGACAGGAATATTACTACTGGCAAGTTGGACCAAGAAGACAAGGAAACAAATGAAATGAGTTTTACCGTAATGATCCTAATGTGGGACATTAGTGTGTCTACAGGAGCAGTTGTTTTTTTTTCTTAAATGTCGTTAACAGGCTGCACCTAAGAAGTGTCATGCTTGTTGTTTCTCTGGGAATCAAACCCAGGACTCTCTGCTTGTGGTTTCCCTGAGGAATGCATGGTAATTGTTGCACCGTGTAGTTGAAACATCAACAGATGTTTATAAAGTGTAATGTTATTCTCGGAAGCAAAAAAAAATTCTCTAACCTCCAGAGGTTTAAGATAGAACAACACAAACTAAACTAAGGCCTGGGGGCCGGATGCGGCCTGTTTGGCGTTATAATCCGGTCCGCAAGACTTGTATTGTATTATATTATTGTTATCCTTAAACCTTTACTCTGCAAAGTCAGTATTTCCCCAATAGATGGACTAAAGAGGGTTAAAACATTTTGACTTTATTCAATACTTACAACACTCTAACATTAACTAACATTATTTATGTTAGTTCATGGAAATATTCAATCTTTCTGATCCTGTCCTGGCTCGTGACTCAAATTTTAGTACCAGCTGTGACCCACAAGTCAAAATAATTGCCCAGGCCTGTCCAAGACACTAGCATACGTTACTTCTTTAGACTAGGATTCCATCAGATCTAACAATGTATTTCCCTCGTCTCAGTCAGAGATTTAATTTCCAACTAAACGTTGTCTTTCAGAGTAATTGCCACTACCATGGTGAAGTGCAGGCCCACCCCCACTCTGACGTCACCCTCAGCATCTGCTCAGGCATAAGGTAAGAAACAGTGTCTTCATTTGGCATTGAAGCTGCATCCCAGCACTGACCTTTAGGTGCCATTTGTCACGGCGCTGTTTATATTTACGTAAGTCACCGCCATCGCTCTTAAGCCCCGTAAGCGTGCCGTCAGCGAGCTATTGTGCGGACCCCTGAAAAGCGGAAATGTCACACCTCATTGTCTGTGTCCACGGAGGCTGCTTTAAATATCTCGGCTCGATTTGACAATATCAGGCGTCTCGCTGATGCTAATTATCAAGCGGTGGTGGTGATTTTTAGATGTGGAAACCAATGGAGATTTGACATATGGCGCAGTATATGCTGCTTGATTAAACCGAGTGGAAAGGGAGTGGTGAAATGGACGTTTTTAGCTGGTTATTATCTTTTTTATCATTGCCGGCTGATGACAAAGGATGAATATATTCAATGAAGCTAATGTCAGTCACACATATAACACCTAAAGATAAACCAACCACTAGTAATAGGAAATCCTGAGCTGTGTATTGACTGGCGTTTTAAAATAATTACATTTTTGTGGATTTATCATGATAATTAATAATGATCTTTTTGCGGTATAATAACACAATATATGTGCAATTTTTCTAATCATGACAACAATCTGCTGCTCACACTGTACGAGTCAGTGATGATCAGTTAAAGCTCTGATAGTTGGGTCTGACTGGACTGACCAGAATGTGATATCATCTCATGGATGTCTCCTGAAACCAGAACTGCTTTGAATTTGGGGCAGCTGATGGCCTAATGGTTAAGGAAGCTGACCTGGGTCCGCAAGGCCCCTGGTTCAAATCCCCCTATCGCCAAGTTACCACTGAGGTCTCTGAGCATTGCACTGTCCCCACTCACAGCTCCCCAGGCGCTCAAAGCTGCCCACTGTTCACTTTGGTGATGGGTTTGCTTTCCTTTCCTTCCTTCCTTCAAAAGTGTTTTAATGTAAATAAAGGAAGACCAGGAAGAGGAAGATTTCCTTAGATTTTTAGAGGTTGTGATCACTGAGTACAAAGTGGAAGAAAAAGAAGGAGAGATGGGAATAATGCTCAGAAAATAAAAGCTAATTTTCCCGACAACTGTGCCAGAAAAGGGAAAGGTGACGACAATGACTTGAATGGACCAAGAAATGTCTTGACGGACGTGGTCAATCTGGTCTGTCAGTTCTACTATATTGTTGTTGACGGACGTTTTCTCATCCGTATCTACACTGCCTGGTCAAAAAAAAAGTCGCCGCCTGGATTTAACTAAGCAAATAGGTTTGAGCCTCCCATTGGAGGTCAGGTCTGGGTTCAGCAACAGAAGGAGGTCAGACTACCTGGATATACTGAATGACCAGGTTATTCCATCAATGGATTTTTTTCTTCCCTGATGGCACAGACATATTCCAAGATGACAATGCCAGGATTCATCGGGCTCTTATTGTGAAAGACTGGTTCAGGCCGTTACTGGTACCAGGTCGTGGAGGCAGCAGTCTCCACAACTGCCGTCCAAATCACATTGCACCATACCGTACCTTTTTGTAGGAGAGAGAAATCTCAAGAAAATTCTTATTTTCTATTTTTGAGTAATTTAATTTAATCATCAATCAGATTGAACAAGAGATATGTTGAGAACAGAAGATTTCTATTTTCTTTCCTTTGTCCTGTTTCAAAAGTCGTACACAGAATGAATTCCTGGTTTTTTTTATGTAAAAAGCACTTCCATGTGTTATGTTTTTCAAAGATGAGTTGTTGCAATTCACTAGGTTTTTCCTTTGCCAAAGAAAAGGGAACTATTGAACTAACAGCTCTGGATTTTGTGAAGGAGGATGAAGGCTGTCTTGTTGTTTGTATTCTGTCGTACAGAAAAACCGCTTTCAATCACCTCCTGTTTTTGAGACATTCTCTCAGGCTTTGTTTTGAAACCTTGACTGCTGTCTTTGTAGAGGCTTCATTGCACTGGAGAACAAGACGTTTATCATTGAGCCGACGTCTGGCCGAGAAGCTGAGTCTCACTTCATCTACCGCGGAGAAGAACTGGAGCTAACCCCTGGAGCCTGCGGCCACGGCTTCAACTTGTCTTCGGTTTCGCCTGAAAACTACATCAAAAGCCCCTTTCAGTCTTTCCACCAAAGGGTGAGATAAAAATGTGTTACCTTTGTAGAACATCTTGTATCAGAGCCACTGGATGTCATCAGTTGGAGCATTTGATTTAATATTTCAGTATCAAATCTTTCTTTCGCGACCTTAAGTCGCGCAGGTCACTGAGCTGTGGACCAGACAGTAGCAGCAGAGCAAACAAATCTAATATATCAGTGGTCCCCAAACCACTGGGTCGAGGACCGGTACTGGTCCGTGGGTGACATGGCGCTGGGCTGCAGAGAAATAATGTTTCCTTTTGGCCACATCTGGCTAATACTTCCACTTGATCCACACCCATATCAACAAAAGAACTGACCAGTCATTGATACAATATAATATGCATGCACAGTAAATTTAGGTAGGAAGATTTTATAGGTAGGAAATTATTTCAGAACACCAGAAATTTAATTTTATTAAGGGGTATTTATCTGCCACAACTTAACGACTGCGAGACATTTAACCGGCGCAAAAAAAGTTGGGGAACACTGTCTATCAGTTGCTTCTTTAATTAGTTCCAGATATGGGGTGAACATGGTGCTGATCTATAGGAGATACATTTCCTGTGAAATGAAGTTTCCAGGCCACATGGTCAAACAAGTGATAATCCTTGCTTCAGAGCAGGAAGATCACTGAGTTTAATCCCTGTTTTTTTTTTCTGTAGAGGTTTGGCAGGTTCTCCTGTGTTCAGGGAATCTCTCCGGGAAACTCAGTTTTCCTCCCACAATCCAAAACACACAAGTCTCTAAATTGACTGTAGGTGTGAGTATCAGTGTGAAAGGTTGTTTGTCTCTGTTGGGAGTGACTTCTGCTCATGACCCTGACAAGCATGAAGCCATTATGGACAAATGAAATACTGTCCTCAAGATATGACAAACATATGTTTTCAGTTAAAATCCTTGGTATCAGCGGTATCTTTACATGTGTGAAAATCACATATGTTGACGATAGACCAGGCGACGGCAAACTGAGGCCCGGGGGCCGGATGTGGCCCATTGAGCTTTTTAATGCGGCCTGCCAAGATTGTCCAAATTATATCCCCCCAGGGGGCACACTTTGCAAAGCACTGCACTAGAGACAGTCAAGCCAGGAACTTTGTTCCTAATGAATTAACAAAAAAGACATCGGAACGGTCACTACTGGGGTCAAAAATTAACCGAGACTGGAACTAGTCATAATATTAATAATATAATATACCCCCCAACCCCCACGGTTTCCCTTAATTCCTGGTCCACACACCTTTAAACAAAATAAAATTCACAAATGTATTGACATTGTGAAAAATAACATTTTCCATATTGACCTGTTATTGTTGTCTTTGAGATGTGACAGTAGTTGGTAGTCAGTCCTCCCCATATAGTCTGATGGTCCACCCACTCTCTCTACGCAGTCAGTGAACGTCACAGGAAGTCAACCTCATCGGGTCATTGTAGACTACCATAGACTAGACTAGGAGACCAAGGACTTTGATCTTAGGACTTAAGGACCAAATAAAACCTACATCAACCAGTTACCACTATTTTATTTTCTGTTAAAGAACAAAAGAATTATAATGTTTCTGGTTTTGGTTCCAAGCCAAATGGCAAAAGTTTCTGGTTTTGGTTTTCAAACCAGTTCAAAGTCTGGGATTGCATTGTAAAAGACATTTCAAATATTTGATTAAAGTTATTTTGGAAATGTCCAACAAGGGTCTGGTTAGCGATTTGCTTCAAATTCTGCACCAAAGGTCAGGGATGTCTGACATTACCCATTTGCTAACATTGTTCAAACAAGGAAAATAGTTTTTTTAGTTTTATTTTGCCTTCACTTTAACCTGGATAATCTTCATCAATATTGTCCAAACACTTCTGATTTCAATATTAACCAATACCAATACAGTCATGGAAAAAATGATTAGTCCACTCTGATGTTTTCTTCAATTCCTTGTTCATCTTAATGCCTTGTTCCACTAAAGGTTTATCACCTGGGGGAAACAATGAACACAAAACCATGCAATGACTAAAAGC
>JAFBJS010004258.1:0-12266 GCA_016785265.1 Paraplagusia blochii
TACCTGCTGATTAGTTGAATGACACAGTCAGGTGATTTGTGATGTTGGGTAATCTATTCTGAATGGCTGAGTGAGGACCACATGGTTCTTGACCTCACTGAGGTAGAGGAAGGGGGCCATTTGTGAAGGGTGAGGAAATTTTCAAAAACAGTCACTTGCCCTATAAAGGTTAATGTGTTTTCAAAGTAACTAGTTACTTTTATAATTCGGTAACTAGTAACGTAACTAGTTACTTTTTCAGAGCAGTAACTAGTAAAGTAACAAGTTACTTTTTTAAAGTAACTGTCCCAACACTGTGTAATACACAGGGTATAAAAGCAACTGGTATTCAGTCCAGTGACTAAACTAATTTGGAAAAACCCATTTAATTTTTTTTCTCTGCAGCAAATAATAATAATAAAAAAAAATATCAAGAGACACCATCAGCCAATCAGAAATCAATAGCAACTAAATAGGCAACCTGATTTCTACAATTGTGTTGCATTTTCTATTGCTTGATCATAGTAGTAACCAAGTTATTTAAACACTGTTGTGTGTGTTTGTGTTTTTGAAAATAAGTGTTAATATAGATTTCTGCTTATACTATGTTGTCCCATTAAATGAAATATTTTAATATGCTACATTTTCTGGGCAATACTGAGGCCTTAGCTTTTGATTTTACTATGCCTTATGTATCATATACAGAAGATTTCCACCCACAAGGGGTGCTGAGCAAATACCAGCAGGAACTTAAATATGTACAGTGGTACCACATACCCATATCCATCAGCATTCTCTTTGGGTGCTAGTGCATCTCGAATTCTGTATACAGTGCATGTCCTCCAGGTCAAAATGACCTGTCTTCAGTAAATCCCCAATTCAAGCAGCTTATGAGATTTTTTCACGCATTTTTATTTTGCTTAAAGAAACAACTAGTCATTTACCAGAAAATGTGTGAATACCCAAGTTTGTACTCCTTATTTGTCTTCCTATAGCCTTTAAAGAAAATGTGCAAAAGGGGGTTTTGTATGCATTTTTATTCATCACAATGAGTTTCTTTTGATTTTTTCCTTGCAGTATTTGAGAAGGCAACCTGTCTGTTTTCTTTACATCTGCTACTGATTGATCTCAGACAGAACTAAAACATCCTCACATTCTGTGTTGTGTAAATAACTCTGTGACCTGGAATTCCATTAAAGTTCACTGTAGAGCAGGGGTGTCCAAACTGTTCCACAAAGGGCCGGCGTTGCTCTGGTTTTTGTTCCAACCAACCAAGAGCACATAGCTTGACCAATCAGGTGTCTGATGACTGTGATCAGTTGATTAAACCTGTCAACTCAGGTGTGCTGCTGCTTGGTTGGAACAAAAACCTGCAACCACAGTGACCCTTGTGGAACAGTTTGGACACCCCTGCTGTCGAGTCATGGTGACCCAAAGACAACCTTGGCTTTTTGTACAGCATGCATGGGAATGTGGATAAATTCAACAATCAACTTTGTCTGATGTTGGGGTCAAAGAGTCATAAATTTTAAGATTTTTATGATGAAAAATATTGTTGAAGAGATTTTTTGTTGACACAATGATGGGTAAATTTGACCCAAGGAAAACAGGAGGGTGAACAGTGAACAGTTATTCTAATATTAACATTACTGTGCGTACTTTATTTTAAATAAACCGCATTGATAATAATTCTTTCGTAAATACCGAGATCTTTTGCTGATAGCTTTTATTCGCTTATACGTTATGTGTAAATATATATGTATATACTGTATGTATATATATATATATATATATATATATATATATATATATATATATATATATATACATATATAGTAAATAAGCACCAACAAAGAAGATCAACCATCTACCAACATTTACTGTTGAGAGGTCCTATTGAGAACATGCTCTTTCTTTTTAATTTTTCAAAGAAAAGTTACTACAGCCCTTCTGGTTCCAGGTGCTTAATGAGGCTTATCAATGCCAACACTGAGCGATACTGAGGCTGTCAGCAGCAATGCGTTTACTGTATTTGTGAATGCAGTGATGCTGGATTTCAGTAGGTGCCTTTAGGAACCTTTTTTAACTTTTTTAAGATGAAAAGGAACATACACAAATATATAAAATTGTTGTGTCAGCTCTGATTGCCTTGGATATTACTTTTGGAGATGGAGCTTAAGCAACTTTAAATTCCTCTTTGTCTCCAACCTGGTTGCTCCATCTCTAGTATTATTTTACCAAGGTATATGCAGTCCCTCCTCTGAACATGTCCAAACCATTTCATTCTGGCGTCTGGCTTTTTTAATGCTGGCCATTTTATTTAAACTAATCACCACCATTAGAAAGTAGGAAAGTAAAAATCACCCCATACTCTTAAATGGACACCAATATTTCAGGTACTACCATTTATTTTCTGAGCAATGGCAATGGTATTTCAACTCATACACCCAAAGTACATGAATTAGTTCACAGCAGACCCAGTTTTTTCTGTGAAGCGAATTTTTCAACTCTAACCAAAATACAAATAAACAGCTATCAATTTTGTGACCACGCAGTCCGTGAAATCACACTCGAAAGTAATTACTTGCACATATCGTTTGCCACAGACAGTTTCTAAATGGTCCCTGACTCTAAGATTACACATCATAAACTATTTTTGGACTTGTTGTTCTATTTTTCCCCTGGTCATGGAATTTCAACCATCAACACTATTTGCTAGTAATAAAGTTTAAATGGTCCCAAACTCTTAGTTTACTCTTATGAAATGACTAACAAGATGTTAAGAAATTACATAAACATCTACTTAACTTTTGATGCAACTTGTGAATTTGTTTACTTAAAAGAATACAAACTGAAAAAAGAACATGAAATTTATGGAATAACAAGATGTTTTGCTGCTTTCCTAAAATAACGTGATGCGGTCCAGTTTTTATACAATGAAAGAGAATTAATGAAATAGCAGCGGAAAACATTGGAAAAATAGGTCAAGTGAAGGAAAAATTTGGGACCTATGACACTTTTCTTCACAATTACAGTGTTGGTTGGTTGATATATCAATCAAATTATCTGATATTGACATAGGTAGCTGTGTGTGAGTAAAGAATCCATTTGCATGTTCCTAGTAACTAAAAGGGACTATGACTCTTCTTTTAAAACCAGACTGAGATGCTTCTAAATGTGGTTCATATCAACCAGTTTCATTGCTGAACTCTGATTTTAAAATACTTTCAAAATTGTTAGCTATGCGTCTTGAAATAGCTCTACCGTCTTTAATTTCTGAAGATCAGACAGGATTTATTAGAGGTAGGTTTTTATTCTCAAATGTCAGACGTCTATTTCAATTTGGGGAGTCTTTTTTACCATGCTCCAAAAGCATCGGTAGTCACAAACCAGCTGCGCTCACAGAATTTCTACTTATCTAGAGGCACGAGGCAGGGTTGCCCACTGAGCCCACTTTTATTTACATTAGCAATTGAGGCATACATATCTGATCTGTTGGCAAGTATTGATGATTGTTTCAGTTCTCCTGAAACAATCTTATCAATACTAGATTTTATGCTATAGACTTAATCTATCCAAAAGTGAATGCTTCCTAATAAATGAACCAGTTATGCAGATCACTGACCAATGTTTACTTTGAATATATCAAAAAACGGTTTTAAATACTTGGGCGTTAATATTACCCCATCTTTTCAAGAGCTATTCATTAAAAATATTACCCCACTAGTATTAAGGATAAAATCTGATCTGCAAAGATGGGATGTCTTGCATCTAATATTGGCCGGTAGAATGAACTGTATCAAAATGAACATCTTGCCTATATCTGTTTCCGGGTCTTCCTATCTTCCTCCCTAAATGCTTTTTTAGTCAGATGGATGGGTTAGTGTCACAGTTTATATGGCATTAACAAAACCCTAGAATTTCAAAGGACTTTCTTCAAAGACAAAGAAAAAAAGTTATTACTGGTCAGTGAACATAAAATAACATATTGGATGCAATCTGCCAACACAGACTAGTGTGAGCTAGAAAATAGATTGTGTGTTTCAACCTCTCTTCCGGCATTGGTCTCATCCAGTATAACAAAAAATTTGCAGTATACATCTAATCCAGTGGTTATCTCTACTTTAAAAATATGGAATCAATTCAGAAGGCATATCAACATCAAACAAACTCTTCTGTTGCAGAATCCAACTTGTAAAAATCACAACTTTCTACCATCAAGACTGGACCAGGTTTTTGCAGTGTGGCATAGGAAAGGATTGCAAAATTTCTGAGACTTTAAAAAGGAACATTTTAAGCTTTAACGATTTATGTTCTAGATATGATCTCCAACTGTCTGATTTTTTTTGTTATTTCTAAGTTCACCATTTTGCTAAAAAGCAGTGCCTGCAATTTCCTGCACTTCCTGATAAATCAATGGTAGATTCCCTTTTGAAGGTCCCCTTTGGGGTGAAAGGATATATGGCACAGTTATACTCACACATTATGAGAGCAAATAGTGTGAAATCAAAATCAAATCAAATTTTTATTTATATAGCCCATGTTTACACAGTTTGTCCCACAGGGCTTCACGGGGTTGGTAACATCCAGTGGTGGGCCGTCAGGCTCAGAAAAATAAATTTATTCATGTTTTTTTTTTTTTAAAGAAAATTTTATTAGTTATTGTTATTAAGAAAAATATTTTTTACATTTTAAAAGCTGGATAAAAACCTTTTTACCAATCATATTTCAGCTATCTAGTGTTGTCAAGTTCCATGAAATCTGCCATGGCCTTCAGTATCAAAAGTGAAGGCCGTGCCTGCTGTAAGTGAATAGGCTCAGCCGGCTCAGTTCACAGCGCTCAGCGTCGTTTAACACGCTAGATTGGGACCTGGGACCTTCCTGCATACCTACCATACCCTGTATAAGGAAACACTATATGTGCTGTGATTGGAGCGTTCTGTGAAATTTGTGGATGTAACTTATTTATAATTTTCTTAAGGAGTATGAAAGTTCTCTGGACAAAGTTGCGGCACTGTGATATGATGGCGCAGCGGTGATGGCATCTGGACTAAACGTATAGTACAAATTAAATTGACAGAGAAGGAGGAGAAGGCACCCATGGTCCTATTCATTCACTATTATGCACATCGCCTAAATTAAATCTTAACTCAGGGGGGCCCAAAACCTAAAGAGTGCAAACATTTTTTCCAATCTAAATGGGCTCGCTGCGTTGTTATCTAGATCTTCAAAGCGCACGCAGCTCTTGAATGAAATCTGCAAGCACCGTCTCCCTCACGTTGCATCTCGACTGGTGGATGCAGTCTCGCAAAAGACGGTGCGCCAGAAGATCTGCGCAGACACTACCAAAAACTCCACCACATTATTCTGGACAATATTATTTTCGGATATGGAATCGATTTCAGGACCACAATATTTTGATGTTTCTCTCCCTCTTCGACCCCCAAGCACTTTCACAAATGCAGGGAACATTTTCCGGAAGCAGCTTCTCCAGCTTAAAGCAGAGCCATGAAACACTGTTAGATTTTCCCGACTTAAAATCAAACTTACTGTAATGTATGGCACGGCTGATTTTGAAGGGTTTATTTAAAATGACGCTACGCCAGCACCTAGTGGAGACTATACAAATGGTCAACTACTTTGCCACCAGCACAGTTAATGAATAAATGATTTAAAATTTTCTAGAAATGAAGTGTTGCTTGATGAGCCTATTTTAAGGCTGATATAATGTACATGTGTGAATTCTCAAGTCCTGGCGTCATACTGGTGTTATTATGAGGCGTATTAATTTGATGTCACACAACTATGACGTCATCGAAGGCCTATGTTTGAAATGCACGGCCCGCCACTGGTAACCGTCAGCCAGGGTAAGGAAAAACTACCGAAAAATACCCCTTGGAATAGAGGAAAAGAAAAGGTAAAAACCTTAGGGAGAACCACAGGTGAGGGATCCACTCCCTGGACGGACAGACGTGCAGTAGAAGTTACTAAGAACATACAATATCCAAAATACACGTACAATATACAATATATACACATCCTTTACTGTGTAAAGGATGTGACCCAAAAAGCGGACATTCGCTTTAAAACCGTTTTGTATTGATTTTAGAAGTAATTCAAATAAATTTTCAGAATATAGAGTGTTGTAAAATGAACTTTTCTTGACAAACAATAACTAATCTCTTTATAAAAGTAATAACTTTATGTTGTTTTCTATGTTTTCGGCTTATACAGGGTGCGGCATTTCAAAATGTGTTTTCTAGCCCATATACAAATAAATATTGCAAACAATAACTGAAAAATATATTTATTTGTTTTACCTTGTAAAAGTAATAACTTTATGTTTAATTGATTCCAGTGTTCCGAAATGACCTTCTCTCAGTTTGAAAAGCACGATTCCGACACTGCATCATTTCAAACGTATTTTTTATGTTCTCGGCTTATTCCTTGTACCGCCTTAAAAATGTTTTTTCTAGCTTGATATTGTTAAACATTACAAACAATAACTGAGAAATGTGTTTTCTTTTAACTTGTAAAAGTAATAACTTTATGTTTAATTGATTCCAGTGTTCGGAAATGGGTTTCTCTCATTCTGAAAAGCACGATTCCGACACTGTATCATTTCATTAGTATTTTCTATGTTTTCGTCTTAAATATTGTGCCGCCTTTCAAAATGTTTTTCTAGCTTGATATTGTTGAACATTACAAACAATAACTGGAAATTTTTATGTTGTAACTTGTAAAAGTCATATCTTTTTTGAATTGATTGCAGTGTTTCAAAATTGGTTTCTCTTGTTCTGAAAAGCACAATTCCGACACTGCATCATTTAAGAGGTATTTTCAATGTTTTCGTCTTAATTATTGTGTTGACTTTCAAAATGTGTTTTCTAGTATATTTACAAATAAATCTTGCAAACTTTAACTGAAAATATATATTTTTTTACCTTGGAAAAGTAATCACTTCATGTTGAATTGATTCCAGTGTTCCGAAATGGCCTTCTCTCGGTCTGAAAAGCACGATTCCGACACCGCATCATTTCAGAGGTATTTTTTATGTTTTTGGCTTATTCATTGTGCCGCCTTTCAAAATGTTTTTCTAACTTGATATTGTTAAACATTACAAACAATGTGTTTTTATGTTTTAACTTGTAAAAGTAATATCTTTATGTTGAATTGGTTCCAGTGTTCCGAAATGGGTTTCTCTCATTCTAAAAAGCACAGTGCCGACACTGCATCATTTCAGAGGTATTTTCTATGTTTTCGTCTTAATTGTTATGCTGAAATGATCCCAGTGTTCCGAAATGGCCTTCGTTAATTATTGTGTTGCCTTTCAAAATGTGTTTTCTAGCATATATACAAATACATATGGCAAACAATAACTGTAAAATACTTTTGTTTAATTTTACCTTGTAAAAGGAATACATTTATGTTGAATTGATTCCAGTGTTCCGAAATGGATTTCTCTCGTTCTGAAAAGCATGATTCCGACACTGTATCATTTCAGGGGTATTTTCTATGTTTATGTCTTAAATATTGTGTTGCCTTTCAAAATGTGTTTTCTAGCATATATACAAATAAATATTGCAAACAATTACTGAAAAATATATATAATTTATCTTGTAAAAGTAATAAATTTTTGTTGAATCGATTCCAGTGTTCCAAAGCGGGCTTCTCTCAGTCTGAAAGGCACAATTCCGAATCTGCATCCTTTTAGAGGTATTTTGTATGTTTTCGGCTTATACAATGTGCCCCCTTTCAAAATGTTTTTATAGCCGAGATATAATTAAACAATAATGTGCTCGCTGTATCGATCCGTCATGGTGAAGAAAGAGCTAAGCCAAAAGGCGAAGCTCTCAATTTACCAGGCAATCTGCGTTCAATCTGCGGCGGAAATGAGCTTTCTTCGCAAGGTGGCAGGGCGCCCCCTTAGAGATAAGGTGAGGAGCTCTGCCACCTGGGAGGAGCTCGGAGTAGGGCCATTGCTTCTCCGCATCGAAAGGAGTCAGTTGAGGTGGGCATCTACATAAGATGTCCCCTGGATGTCCCGCCTCCCACAGGAGGTGTTTTGGGTCATGTCCACTGGGAGGAGACCAGAGGAAGACCTAGGACACACTGGAGCGACTATTGTTGTCTGGCTGGCCTGGGATCCCCCCAGATGAGCTGGAGGAAGTCTCTAGGGAGAGGGAAGTTTGGGTATCCCTCTTCTGAATGTTCCCCGTGACCCGGCTCCGGATAAGCTGAAGATGGATGGAGGGATGGATGGATGTTATTAAACATTACAACCAGTAACTGGGTAATGTGTTTTGATGTTTTACCTTGTTAAGTTACTATTAGAAGAAATAGATATTTTCAAATGTTTTTTGTTATGTTTAATTATATTACGGCTAGAAAACACATTGAAAGTCAACGCAATAATTAGGACGAAAACATAGAAAATACCTCTGAAATGTTGCAGTGTTGGAATCGTGCTTTTCACACCGAGAGAAGTCCATTTCGGAACACTGGACATTCAACATGAAGTTATTACTTTTACAAGGTAAACATAAGGATATTATTTTTAGATGTTGTTTGCAAATTTAATATGCTACAAATACATTTTGAAAGTTGGCACAATGGATTAGTCGAAAACAGTGTCTGCAGTGTCAGATTCGTGCTTTTCAGACCGAGAAGAGGCCATTTCGGAACACTGGAATCAATTCAACATACATTTATTACTTTTACAAGGTAAAATAAAACAAAAGTATTTTACAGTTATTGTTTACCATATTTATTTGTATATATGCTTGAAAACACATTTTGAAAAGCAACAGAATAATTAAGACGAAAATATAAAAAATACCTCTGAAATGATGCAGTGTCGGAATCGTGCTTTTTAGAATGAGAGAAACCCATTTCGGAACACTGGAATCAATTCAACATAAAGATATTACTTTTACAAGTTAAAACATAAAAACACATTTCCCAGTTATTGTTTGTAATGTTTAACAATACCAAGCTAGAAAAACATTTTGAAAGGCGGCACAATGAATAAGCCGAAAACATAAAGAATACCTCTGAAATGATGCATTGTCGGAGCTGTGCTTTTCAAACCGAGAGAAATAAACAAATAAAGATAGTTTTCAGTTATTTTTTGCAATATTTATTTGTATAAATGCTAGAAAACACATGTTAAAAGGTGGCACACTGTATAAGCCGAAAACATAGAAAATACCTCTTAAATAATGCAGTGTCGGAATAATACTTTTCAGACCGAGAGAAGGCCATTTCAGAACACGGGAATCAATTCAACATAAAGTAAGACTTTTTACAAGTTAAAACATAAAAATTCTCCATATTTAAAATGCTTTTTCTGATCATTGTTCTGGGAATAGTAATAGCTTCAAGTGTAAATAATGAGAGATGGTCAGAATTAAGTGTCTGAGGCTGTTAAACATAGTAACATAGTAAAATCCATGCAAAGCGAAAAACTATTTATAATGATGTGTGTATGCACAAAACAGTATCAAACAATTGTGTTGTGTTTATTGAATATAATTACTTACCGAATATGCAAGCACTTTCTGGAGCCTTCCAACCAGCACCACTGCGAACCAAGACTACAGAGGCCCTAAGTACACTTTCTGAGGGCTGAACGCAATGACAAGCCTCCGTTTCTTCTCGAATCTCCTCATGGAAACTGTATGAAATGAATAGTCCACAGTGAGATATGACTAGTTCTGAGTTTGATTGAAATAAAACTGTTGTTTTTTTGTATATTTAAGTATTGTTTAGGATACTTTAGTGTTTTGTGTTTACATGATTTTTTCACTTACCAAAGATACATTCAGTAGCCATGCAACCAGGACGAAAAATACACATCAAGTGCCCCAATGTGCACTCTCCGTTGCCATAGGACAGCGCCCTCTGACCCGTGGATCTCGTGAATCTGTAAATAAATCAGTATTTTGTCAGGCTCTTTCCCACTATTTCGGCCTACACAGAAATCTTTTATATATTGTTTATATTCACACTCATATGGGTTGTGCTAAAAAAAAAAAAATTCTCATAAGGCAAGCAAACTACTTTTTGAAGCATTTCGTGAAAGGTTCTGGAACTTATTGATTGGGATATGTTCAACACTGAATGGGGTAAAATTTACACCAAGGGTTCTAACAATAGAAGAAATATGCTGTTGTGTTGTTACCTGAATTTGTAAGTAGATAGCAATGTTATCAATTTTTATATTTGGAGTCTGTTGTTCTAACCAGCTCAGGGGAGTTAGTTATCTGATTATATATTTTGAGTGTTTTAGGTACAGCAATTTATTACAGTGAGCAAATAGATTATCTTGTTAATTCTGACATTACAAAATATTCATGTACAATTAATATTTCTATCTAACTCTCCAGACAAAATGATTACGGAATCCACTATAGAGAAAAAGTGTTTTGGGTGTTTCTTTCAGTACATCATCGCTACACTTTATATAGAAATTATTTTTTTACAATCCAAAAAATTAACTCATTTGATTCTTTTTATGTTTGGGGCTTACACACATAAATGCCCTTCTTACAATTCTGCTAGGACTACATGGAAACTTATTTTTTAAATAATAATATAGAATAAAATCACTAAAAAGTCACAGTAGGATTCCATCCTTTGCCAACACCTATTCGAGGGTTATATTCTGCCTGCATCAGCTAAAAATGTTTTGGATTCTATTTAAAAATTTGATATGAAGTTGGCAAAGGGTGCAAATCTATTCTTTGCCAACACTATAATAGAATACATTCAAGCTTCTTTTGGATATATATAATATTTACATTGTTTTTGTCCAGGCTTCACACAGTACAGGTTTTGAAATCTATATTAGTAATAAACAGGGCATAAAAGCAACCGTTATTCAGTGTAATTTATACTGCAACAAATAATTAAAAAGACACCAGTGTGAGGTCTGTGTGTCTGTGTCTTTCCCTTTCCCTGCTGTTGTGTGGTGCTGGTTGATCACTGTGAGCACAGTCACCTGTGTCTTTGTAATTAGTCCTCACTCGTGTCACCCGGTGCCCTCACTATATATTCCCCTCTCCTTCACTCAGTCTTTGTTGGTTCATTGTCTAGGTTTGTCCCGTCATGTGCTGTCCTGGTTTGTCGTGTTTGATGTCCTGAGAAGTCTGTTTATGGTGATATTAGGTGAATTATGGTGGGTTGAAGAAGCCAAACTATTTAGTTGTATTTGAGAACAGTATTTGTTCTAGAGTCTGTTTTGTTTATTGTCAAGTAGGGATGGGCATCTGAAGCCTCATGAAGCTTCCACGGGGTTCGTCAGATTGTGCCGGAAAATGAACCACACTTTCGGGGCTTTGAAACAACACAGAACAGTGACATCTGGTGGTGCACTGCAAAAATATAATTTGCTTCAGCCAGCTTTCTTATCTTTGTTATACAAAGCGTAAAAAAGTTGTGTTAAATGATGTGTTACATTATGTATAATAAGCATAAAGTCAGAGGGGATATATTTCACAACACAACGCAAACTTGTAAAACTGTGGGATATGAACTCATGACCTTCGGATTCAAAGAGCACTGTGTAACCCATTGAGCCATTAGGCAAGTGGCTGCTTGCACCCACTCTCCACAATATACATTACTATAATTACCAGCAGGAGGAGGATCGAACGAAACGAAACGAAGAACGTTTACGTGAAGACGAAGCCATGCTAAACCGCAATGAACTCGAGTCCCTACAGGGGACAGCCGGCGTTTGGGATTCATTTTACTTTTAAAGGGAATAACGCGCCAACCTGTTCAAACAGATGAGTGACGTATGAACCGCGGTTCGACCAGACCACACATGCGGCGCTTCAGACATCACCAATCACGTGATCAGCGTCATTTGACACACGCCCCGGAACAGTGTGCCGAACCACTTTGATTCACGCAGGTAAAACAAGCTTCGAAGCGTCCGTGTCAGATAGCCCATCCCTATTGTCAAGTTTTGTTCTTTAAGTTAAAATAAACTTTGAAAATTAAAGAGTAACCTTCCTGTGCTGCATTTGGGTCCTACTTCGTCTTCCACGACACCTGAACCTAACAGAATGAACCAACCAACACTGGACCCAGCGCACAGGGCTGAGCTCAACACCACCAAGCCTCCGTCTTCCTGGGAACCCCTCAAGCGGAATCGGCAGATTCCAGCAATATTGGACCCAGGGAAGACTACCAACAGGTCAGTCCCGGCACCAGAAGGTGTTTTTCCCTCCCTCCCTCCCTCTTCTTTGGGACGTCAGGAGCCGTCCCTTAAAGGGGGG
>JAFBJS010004258.1:12535-25874 GCA_016785265.1 Paraplagusia blochii
CTCCTGTGTTGGTTCAGTCCAGACCACAGGACAGTGAGAGGAGCAAGGAGACATCCAAGATGTTAAAGGCTCAACTGGCCTGGCTGCAGGGTGTCCTTGCTCGCTACCAACTGAGTGATCAGGCACTCGTCTCCCAGCCACTAACCCCGGGTGTACCTAGCGCTCCCACCTCTGTTCCAGCGGTTCGGCTGTCTCTGTCTTCGCTCCCGAGGAGGTGGTTCCCTCGGCTGCGCCTGTCTTCGCCCCCGAGGAGGTGGTTGCCTCGGCTGCGCCTGTCTTCGCCCCTGAGGAGGTGGTTCCCTCGGCTGCGCCTGTCTTCGCCCCCGAGGAGGTGGTTCCCTCGGCTGCGCCTGTCTTCGCCCCCGAGGAGGTGGTTCCCTCGGCTGCGCCTGTCTTCGCCCCCGAGGAGGTGGTTCCCTCGGCGGCGCCTGTCTGCGCCCCCGAGGAGGTGGTTCGTAGACGAGGTACTTCGTCTTCCACGACACCTGAACCTAACAACCAGCAGCCAATCAAACTCACTAACAACCAAAAAAAGCAACCTGAAATCTGCAATAGTGTTGTACTTCCCACAGCTTGATCATAATGATAACCAATCTAATATAATCTAAACACTGCAGTGTAAGCTTTTTTTTTAAATAAGGGTTACTCCGCTTTCTTATTTAGTTAAACATTTCAAAATGCCAAATTGCTTGGACAATAGGACTGAGGCTTTAGTTATTGCACTTACTAAACTTTATGTAATCATATATGTTTGGTAAATTGACATGTTGTGGTATGTGTGTGTATCAAAGTGGTATATGTGGTAATTTACTAGATTCCTACCAAAATCTGGCATTCCTTATTAATTCTCATACAGTCATGCATTCATTTCCAGACAGTGTTGATTTTAAAATCAACACTGTTAAATGTTTATTTTGAACATTTACCAGAGTTGTTTTTAAAATCAACACTGACCAGAGTTTCTCCCATCATCCTCCAAACTAAATTTACCGTGGCAAAAGAGCGGCAGTGGCGACAGCGGAGTCTCCTGACTGTGAACAAGGTAAGTCCCCTTCTCTAAGACCGCATGATTGTTGTATGGTATTTTAAAGAAAGGACATTAACGTCTCGTTTGAACATGTGTCGATTAATTTACATAGATACCGGAAGTAACAGTGTTGGATAACTTGGTATATATGTACATCTGCGCATTTGTGAGGGGTTTTGCAGCTAGCTGACTACTTAGCTACAGCGTCCCGATAGCGCGCAGAAACGAAGCGTTCCGTTAACCGAGTATTCTCAATTTGGTAGTAGTACTCGCGCTGGACCGAAGGTAGAACTGGTATTAACAGTGTTAGGAGTAACGCGTTACTATTCCAATTTAATAACGCCGTCACAATTACTTTTTGGTGAAGGGCCCGTAACTAGTTACTTAAGCAGTGCCGCTTTAGGTGAGAAGCATGTGTCTTTCACTGTCTGAACCGCACCTGACAGCAAGCGTGTCTGCTGGGTATCATTGTGTGTGGTAACTCTTACAGTCATGGTGTGAAACTGTATGAAACGCTTGCACTATGTAAATCAATATGTTGAAAGGGGCGATGATTGGTTGACATAGTTTCATGCTAAGCCAATCAGAACGAGACCTGGGCGGGTCTTCTTGCCTTTTAGGGAAATAAACAGTCTCACACACACAGTTGACGCGGTACAGCAGCACACACCCACAGGCAAGACGACGGCAAGTGTCAAGTTGATAAAACAAAATGCCTGTCAAAATGTCTAAACATCTATTTTGTTTTTATTGTACTGTACTGTAATGTACAGTGAACGTAGAACTTATTTCAAGACTCTAATTGCAGCGCTGCTCCCAGCTTCACTCTCTCACTCTGTCACATCCACACAGCTCTAACCACGCCTCCCCACACTGGGAAACGTGAACCCTGTAACTGCAGTATAAAACCTTATAACCATTACAGTCCTAATAGATTTCTTTATGATAGTTGCTACAGAGCTCAACACTAAACTGTTTATAGGGCATCATTGAAATACTATGAAATAAAAAAAAAACAACTTTAGAGTGTTGTTGGGGGACATAACCAAAGATTATTTCTGTTTTCAATATTTTCAAGATATTCCACTGTCTTGGAGAAAATCAAAGGAAACAAAGTAACTGTATTTGGTTCCTCGCCCATACGTGGTAAAAAATGTATATGTAAAATTTACAATAAAACACCTATAAGATGAAAGGAACATGTATGTTTCACATTAGAGCATCAGATTATAACAGAAGTGCTGATCCAGACTCTTTCAACCAATCAGCAGGTAGGTACACTCCAGGTACCTGCTGATTGGTTGAATGACACAGTCAGGTGATCTGTGATGTTGGGTAATCTCTTCTGAATGGCTGAGTGAGGACCACATGGTTCTTGACCTCACTGAGGTAGAGGAAGGGGGACATTTGTAAAGGGTGAGGAAATTTCCAAAAACAGTCACTTGCCCTATAAAGGTTAATGTGGTTGAAGTAAAGTAAAGTAACTAGTAACTAGTTACTACTTTTATAATTTGGTAACTAGTAACGTAACTAGTAAAGTAACAAGTTACTGTCCCAACACTGGTTATTACCGTATTTTCCGCACTATAAGGCACACCTAAAAGCTTGGACTTTTCTCAAAAGCTGACACTGCGCCTTATAATCCGGTGCGCCTTATATATGGACTAATACTGAGCCGCAACAGGTCTCACAACAACAAGAAGCGTGTGCATGCTGGGATATGTGACTGTGGGACGCGTGCATTTTCATTCACCAATGTACTTAAGAAATAAATGCACGAGCGCGGATCCACAAACATATTGTAATGGTTATAAGGTTTTATACAGCAGTTAAAGGGTTAACGTTTCCAAGTGTGGGGAGGCGTGGTTAGAGCTGTGGGGATATTAGAGTGTGAGAGTGAGGAGTGAAGCTGCAGGGAGCGGTGCAGCAATTAGAGTCTGGAAATAAGTTATAAGTTTGCTGTAACCGTGAATAAAGTTCTTCAGCGCAAGATAGCGTCTGACTGGTCTGTCTCCGGGACATAACAGTATTTTTAAAGAAATCACAAATGTGTTTTCAGAATAAATGCACCAGTATGGAGCCAGAATAGTCTCAAATTAGTCGCAATTAGACGCAGCCGGGCATATTGGAAGCCATATTCGCCCAACTGTTCAATTCGAACACTGAAAAAGCAGAATTCAAGCGATTCGTGGATGAGGAATGAACTGATTAGAGAGCTTTACGTGTTTCTTTTATGCGTTTACAGCTGAACAAGGTGGTTCATATTGTGAATATGGACATTGACGTTTAAACATTGTTAAATTATTGTTATATTGTTATTAGTGTTTCTTTTACGTGTTTACTGAATCCAGTAAACGCCCCCCGCCCCCACTACGTGATAAAAACGTTGTGCCTCTTGCTGTTGTTAACAGATAAACTGTCACGAAAATACTACGTCACTGACATTACACTGATCTCGGAAAAACATAATAAAACGGCTGTTTATTCAATTTGGAAGTGAACGAAGTTGTCAGAACGCTGGTTTGCATTATATTACCACTAATAAAATTTAACTGACTTGTCTGACTGTGTTGTTGACATTCGCTTTGAGTGCAGCTTCATCTAGTGGACGCATAACGCAACAGCAGCCACTACAGAAGCTTTTATTGTATGCGCCTTATGTATGATTTTTTTTCAAATAGGTCATTCATTAAAGGCGCGCCTTATAATCCAGTGCGCCTTATAGTGCGGAAAATACGGTACTTTTGCATATGGAGCTTAAACAAACTCTTTAAATTCCTCTTTGTCTCCAACCCGGTTGCTCCATCTCTAGTATTATTTTACCAAGGTATACGCAGTCCCTCCTTCTTCTTAATGCTGGCCATTATATTTAATGGCCAGCATTATATCACCACCATTAGAAAGTAGGAAAGTAAAAATCACCCAATACTCTTAAATGGATACCACTATTTCAGGTACTACAATTTATTTTCTTAGCAATGACAATGGTATTTCAACCAATCAACCCGATAATTACATGAACTAGTTCATAGCAGTAAAGACCCAGTTTTTACTGTGAAGATAATTTTTCAATTCTAACCAAAATACAAATAAACAGCTATCAATTTTGTGACCACGCAGTCCGTGAAAATACACTTGAAAGTAATTACTTGCACATATCCTTTGCCACACACAGTTTCTAAATGGTCCCTGACTCTAACATTACACATCATAAACTATTTTAGGACTTATTGTTCTATTTTTCCCTTGGTCATGGAATTTCAACCATCAACACTATTTGGTAGTAATAAAGTTTAAATGGTCCCAAACTCTCTTATTATTACTATTATGAAATGATTAACAAGATGTTAAGAAATTACATAAACATAACTTAACTTTTCATGCAATTTGTTAATTTGTTTACTTAAAGAATACAAAATCAAAAAAGAACATGAAATATATGGAATAACAAGATGTTTTGCTGCTTTCCTAAAATAACGTGATGCGGTCCAGTTTTCATCCAATGAAAGAGAATCTGTTAATAATCTGTCGTATAAATGAGAGGAATAAGAGACAGGATCCAAACGCGAGTCTAACAAGAATCAGATAACCAAAAATCAAACAATTTATTCCGACAATTCGGAAACACGTGAATAATTCCAGAAACAAAAAATTGCAAGTGCCCGAGAGGTGTAATATGGTCCTCAGTGAAAGTGGCAGTGACGTCTCTCCAACCCTTAACCGTGAAGGAATCCTTTAGAATTGCCCCTTCTGTGAGTCCGTGAATAAGTTGTCCTGAATGAAAAAACAAACAACGGTAAGTATACAATAAGAAGCCGAAGAGAAAACCATCTGAGTTTGAAAAACGAGATGCGGAAAACCTGGACCGTCATGAGTTAACGCTTTGGCGCTGACTTCCTGAAGAGGCGGTGTTTATATGCATCACAAATCCGACGAGCAAATCGGAAACAGGTGAGTCTACATTCAAAAAGTCAGCACCTTAAAGAGACAGTACATACTCCATGCACGCATCCAAACAGACAAAACACAGCCACAGACAAACTATCCATAAAGCCCTCCCTTTTTTAAGTCTTAACAGTACCCTCCCTTCAACGGGTGCCTCCTGGCACCCTAGGCTTTTTAGGGTGAGCCTAGTTAAATTCCCTTATTAGGGCAGGGTCTAAAATATTTGCCCGCAACACCCATGATCGCTCCTCAGGTCCATAACCCTCCCAATCAACTAAAAATTGCCAACCCCTTCCCATACGGCGCACGTCCAGCAAAAGCCGAACCCTATAGGCAGAATGGTCATCGACCACCAGGTGGGGTGGAGGGGGATTAGCAGAGTGTTCGACATTGAAGTGCATGAGCGACTGTACTACGTAAAAATGGTAAATCACCACAAACATAATGTTAGGGCCTCTGTTAATGATATAATGTCTTCAGACAACGTCAGTTTGGCTTGTGATGTTAAAACATGGCACGAAATAATGGGGCACTGTAATGTTGATGATGTGTTAAAATTGCCTAAGGTGGTAGAGGGTATGAAAATTACTAGCAAACAGGAAACCTGATCTAAAAGCTACTAAAATTCTAGAGCTTGTGCACACGGACTTAGCCGGCCCTATTGAACCACCATCTCAGGAGGGGCACAAATATGCAGTGTCATTCATAGATGATTTTTCCGGTGCTGTGTCAGTTTACTTCCTTAAAAATAAAAGCGACACTACAGTAGCCACAGAAAAATTTCTTGAAGACACAGCACCCTATGGTACAGTAAAATGCATCAGATCCGATAACGGTACAGAAATACACAGGAAAAGAATTCCAGTCACTCCTACGAGAGAGAGGAATAAGGCATGAGACATCATCACCTTACTCCCAGCATCAGAATGGTACAGCCGAGAGACAATGGAGAACCATTTTTGAAATGGGAAGGGGCATGTTACTAGAAAAGGGGTTACCAAAAACTCTGTGGCCTTACGCCGTCCAAACCGCAGCACACATTCGAAACAGATGCTATAGTGACAGGACACGAAACACTCCATACTTTATGTTAACGGGGAAAGAGGCAAGACCTCTCAAAGATGTGGATTTTTGGATCTGACTGCTATGCTTACAGGCATGACCATAGCAAATTGGATTCAAGAGGGGACAAGGGAATATTTGTGGGTTATAGCAGGAACAGTCCTGCATATCTGGTTTATAACCCTCAGACACGAAAGGTTTCAAAACACAGATTAGTGAAATTTATTGCAAAGAACAGTGTTGAACAACAGACCCAAACTGATGATGGTGACCACGAGCCCCTAAAACACAGGAAGAAAATATATGATGGTAATAACAAGAATGAAAATTCACAAACTGAGAGCCAGAACATAGATGATAATGGTGAGATCACGAAGGCAGATGACAGGGACGAACCAAAAGAGGATGACTACCCAGATTCAGAAAAAGATGGAGATGATGAAAATACTGTAGGGACATCAACAACAATAAACCAACAACGATACCATTCAGAAAGAGAAAGGAGAGCCCCAAAATACTTAGAAGATTACATAACATGCTCAAAAGAAGAAACCAGGTTGATCGCTGCGTGTATAAGAAACAGATTGGAAGTGACACAATCATTGTCATCATCTGGGTAGATGATTTGATCATTGCGGCAAGTACTGAAGATCAGCTGAACAGATTCAAGGAAACAATGAGGTCCCAATTTCACATGAAAGATCTAGGCCAAATATCAAACTTCCTAGGTATCCAGTTTGAACAGAAAGAAGGAGAAATAAAAATGAGCCAAGAAAAGTACATAGTAAAAATGCTTGAACGATTTGGGATGTTTGACTGCAAGCCTAGAGCTACACCAAGTGAGTTAAAAATGGAATACAACAAAAATGTGGAGGAAAACAACACAGAGCTAGAAAATCCCAAAGACTACAGAGAAATAGTTGGAAGCTTGATTTATGCAATGACCTGCACTAGGCCTGACATCAGCTGGATTGTCAGCAAACTGTCACAATCTCTAGCCAGACCTAGTGTACAGGACTTAGTGGCATCCAAACATGTTCTCAGATACTTGAAAGGTACTTCACACTACGAGCTGCGTTTCAAGAAAACAGATGAAGGTGTAGCCGGGAAGATCTGCGTCCCCGACTACCCTCTGCGTTGTGTTCCGGTGCAAATATCACGGACGACTCTGGTGTTTTTCATTCCCAACACTTTAATCTTGAAAAAAAATTAAAATAAAACAGAGCACAATTGGCACTTTGCTCATCCTGGGGTCCAACAGCCTCTCCCAGCCGAGTAAAACACAGACTGACTTACAATAAACCAATGGAAGTAAACTGTAATATATAAATTACATACCTTGAAAAAAAATAAAAATAAAACAGAGCACAATTGGCACTTTGCTCATCCTGGGGTCCAACAGCCTAACAAACAAAACACAAACTAAGAAACATGACTTCGGGACACAGGATACAAACTAAATGCTAACAGACGCGACCATCGTGGTTAGCTTAACAACATGTGCTCTCCTAATTCACTTAAAAGCAAAAAAAAAAGTCACAACAACAGTCTCTAACATACCAATTAAAACATTAACATTTAAACCACAAACTACAGCTCAATTGACATAATATCAACAATTATTCACCATTTCTTATCGGAGCTGCATAAAATACGTACCTCTCCCAGCCAAGTAAAACGCAGACTGAAGAGAGGGCGCGAACTATATCAAACATACCGCGCATTTACCACCGGAGGGCGCCACACATGATCCCCAAAAAAAAGAAAAAAAAAAACCCCAATACCAGAAATTAAGAACCTATCAACAAAAACAAAGATTTTGGTGAAATAAACACCACATCATATCGTCAGATAAAAAGACAAAAAGAATAAACAAACAGACTGATAAATTCTTCTCTGCTACATTCACCCCTCTTTAATTTCACCAAAATCTGGAATACAAAAAAAAAACGAACCAGCACAATAACTCGTCACTAAAGGGTACCATGTTCATATCCACTCTATCCAAGGTCTTCAGGAGTCGACTCCCTATACACAGCATTTTGAGCTACTTAATGTAAGTTCAAAGTGAACAATAGTTGATCAGGCTATTATTCCCTCTAGCAGGTAAAGGTGCCTTTATACACCATACCTAACCTTGGCATATAACACATCACCATGAACACGAATAACTGTTCCCCATAAAGGCTTGCTTCAACAACCTTTTTTTTCACACTATCTAAAACAATGAAAGTGAAGAAAATGATCTTCTCTTAGATCCCATTAGACTTCTTGTAAAGGGTTTTTGTGCCATACTCTCAATCAGACGGTTAACTGCTCTAACTACTCTACCTGTCTCTCAGGTCCTAGGTGTGTTGTTGTGTGCGTCTCATCAGTTACCACAGTAGGTGCAATGATATCAGGGGACTCTGTGTTTTCTAAATCAGTAGCGTCAACCTGATGATGGTCAATGTCAGTCGAAAGAGGAAGCACACTAGAACTAGGCAGATCTCTCGAAGACAAACTTATCAGCCGATCAGGAGAACCAGGCGGAAGATGTAACAACTCATCCTCTTTCCCTGAGTTAACATCATCTTCACCAGACAGAGAGTTCTCATCGGGCATCTCATCTACCCATGACCTAGTACGGTCCTCAGAGACATCCCCTGCTAGGCCACCTGCAGTGTCAATGGACATCAGATCGCCCTCACTCTCCACACTCGGGGCATCAGCTCCTAACTCTTCACTGACTGATTGATCAAGGGGCAAAAAACTGACATCCAGCATCAGATTACGATGGACAACCTTAGTTCTCCCACCGTCATCTCTGACCTTGTACACATGAGTCTGAGGATTGCGATCTGTAACAGTATAGATGTTGGGTTCCCATTTATCTGCTAACTTTCGCTTTCCCCGTTCTGCCTTATTTGCCAGCAGAACTCTGTCACCGACATTCAAGTGAGTGCCACGAACTTTTTTGTTGTACCCATCAGCTTGATGCTGCTGTTGTTTCCTTGCATGCTGCTGAGCAATGCTAGCAGCTACATTGAGGCTTGCCATTAGCTTGTCTGCGTAAGTATTGTAGTCAGTAACAACTGGATCCTTCAGGACTTGTTTGAAGACCATATCTGCCGGGAGTCTAGGAACACGACCATACATTAAATAGAATGGAGCGTATCCAGTCGTCTCATGAATGGTGGCATTGTAAGCAAAGGTCAGCGTTTGTATCTGCTGAGCCCAATGTTGTTTTGACGCCAGAGGTAAAGTACGCAACATACTGCCAAGTGTCCTATTGAACCTTTCAGTTTGTCCATTTCCCATGGGATGATATGCAGTTGTGTGTGACTTTATGACTCCTGTGAGACTGAAAAGTTCAGCAATGAGTTTGCTCTCAAAGTTGGCTCCTTGGTCAGAATGTATACGCTCTGGAAAGCCATATATGCAAAACACGTTGTCCCAAAGTTTCTTTGCAATTTGCTTTGCAGTTTGGTTGACGCAAGGGAATGCATGTGCCAACTTCGTGAAATGGTCTGTTATGACCAAAACATCCACTGATCTCTGCTTACTGTCCTCAGCGCTCCAAAAATCAATACACACCATGAGGTATTGCATTGCTCGCAACTCTGCAGCACTTTCCCATTCAGTATGAGAGTCACAGGCAGACTTCACCTCAGAAGAGTCCTGACAGCCAGATGATGCATTCTGTGTAGAGTCTACAACCATACAGCCAGCTTGGATACCCTGGACCTTGCAGCGGAAAACGTCCTGCACTCTGTCCTCTTGTGTTCCCTCAGCTTCCGCCAAAAGACTTTCGTATGACTCGCTGATTAACCTCTGACTGACTGACTTTGCAAAAGGGTCTCTGCTTAAGGCATCTGCAACAATGTTCTTGGACCCAGGGATGTGTTTAAGACTGAATGTGTATGGGGACAGTTTTGCAACCCACCGTTGCTCGCAAGTGTCAAGTTTTGGTTTTGTCATTATATAAGTTAAAGGGTTATTGTCGGTCCACACTGTGAAAGAATGGCCTTTCAGCCAGTGGCTGAATTTCTCGCAAACACTCCATTTAAGCGCTAAGAACTCAAGACGATGAGCTGGATATCTCTTCTGTGAACCGGACAATGTCTTGCTCGCGAAAGCAATCGGACGTGCTTTACTTTCTCCCTCCGGCACCTGAGACAAAACTGCCCCAAGGCCACATCAAGGGATGCATCAATTGACAAGGTCAGTGGTTTAGAGAAGTCTGGGTGAGTAAGAACCGCACAGTTCAAAAGCTTCTCTTTGAGACTAAGAAAAGCGGTGTCACAGTCTTCTGTCCAATCTGAGGGCTTGAGCTTTCTAAAAGACCCAGGATTTTGACTGACTCTTACCATCCCTGTCTCGGGTGAGTAAGAACCGCACAGTTCAAAAGCTTCTCTTTGAGACTAAGAAAAGCGGTGTCAAAGTCTTCTGTCCAATCTGAGGGCTTGAGCTTTCTAAAAGACCCAGGATTTTGACTGACTCTTACCATCCTTCCCTTCCGTTTCTGGCCAGCGGTTAGAGCAAACAGTGGCTTAGCTATGGCAGAGCAGTGGGGTATGAAGTGTTGGTAGTAGAATATCATACCCAGAAAGGACTTCACTCTGCGAACTGAAGGAGTGCAACCATCATCTTCCATCAGATCCTTCTTTGTCATCTTGACAATGACTTCCACTTTTCCAGGGTCGACAGCAACACCACCACCATCAATGATGTGCCCCAGAAACTTTACAGACCGTCGCAACAGATGGCACTTTTTCGGGCTCAACTTCAAATTATGCTCCCTGAGTCGCTGGAACACGACTTCCAGTCTTTTAAGGGCCTCCTGTTCAGATTGGGCAAAGACCAGGAGGTCATCCAAATAGCACAACAGACTACTGAAATTTAAATCGCCAAAGATGCTCAACATCATTCTCATGAATGAAGCTGGACTGTTGCAAAGTCCCTGTGGCATTCTGTTATATTCATGGAGACCTAGAGGTGTTGTGAAGGCTGTATATTTTTTATCATCTTCGTGCATGGGTAAATTATAGAAACCTGAAGTGAGATCCATGGTACTGAACACTGTGTTTCCACCCAAGGCAGCCAAACAATCTGATTGATGAGGCAAAGGATGAGCATCTTTGATGGTCCTCGCATTTAGCCATCGAAAATCTGTGCACAAACGAAGGTCACCATTCTTTTTCCAAACCATTACTAGGGGGGAGGCATACTCACTCATAGATTTACGTATTATCCCCTGCTCCTCCATCTCAGTGAGAACTTGCCGCAGCTTTTGATAGTGTGCTGGGGGCACTCTGCGATATGGGAGGCGAAAAGGGCGGTCATCTGTAAGTCGGATCCTATGCACAAAACCTTTAGCTTCCCCACAGTCCAAATGGTGTTTAGAAAAGACATCCTGGTATTGTTCCAACAATGTCACCAACTGTGTTTTCGTAGACGGGCTTACCTCACAGTGGTCAATGTCAACATCTACCAAACCACACTTCTGAAGTCGTTGTTTGAGATTTGTGTGTTGGCTGTGTTCACCTTGAACAACATTAACTGAGTCATTTTCCTTTTGGCAATTGCCTTGAAACAATGAAATATCTTCAACAGCAATGCACGGAGAGACATCTGCTAACTTGGAGTTCTTCCTTAGGGTAAGTGGTTTGTTTGTGATGTTAGCAACTTTCATTGGAGTCCAGCCATCTCCCCACAAAGGTGTGATCACTCTGCCGACCATAATGCCACGTGGTACACACTTGGATGTTGAAGACTCCACCATGACTGTGCTCCCAGGTGACATTGCTATGTTTTTGGGCAATCTGCCCCATAACAAGTATTCTTTTCTGGGGTCATCTTGACAATGACTTCCACTTTTCCAGGGTCGACAGCAACACCACCACCATCAATGATGTGCCCCAGAAACTTTACAGACCGTCGCAACAGATGGCACTTTTTCAGGCTCAACTTCAAATTATGCTCCCTGAGTCGCTGGAACACGACTTCCAGTCTTTTAAGGGCCTCCTGTTCAGATTGGGCAAAGACCAGGAGGTCATCCAAGTAGCACAACAGACTACTGAAATTTAAATCGCCAAAGATGCTCAACATCATTCTCATGAATGAAGCTGGACTGTTGCAAAGTCCCTGTGGCATTCTGTTATATTCATGGAGACCTAGAGGTGTTGTGAAGGCTGTATATTTTTTATCATCTTCGTGCATGGGTAAATTATAGAAACCTGAAGTGAGATCCATGGTACTGAACACTGTGTTTCCACCCAAGGCAGCCAAACAATCTGATTGATGAGGCAAAGGATGAGCATCTTTGATGGTCCTCGCATTTAGCCATCGAAAATCTGTGCACAAACGAAGGTCACCATTCTTTTTCCAAACCATTACTGGTTAGATTTACGTATTATCCCCTGCTCCTCCATCTCAGTGAGAACTTGCCGCAGCTTTTGATAGTGTGCTGGGGGCACTCTGCGATATGGGAGGCGAAAAGGGCGGTCATCTGTAAGTCGGATCCTATGCACAAAACCTTTAGCTTCCCCACAGTCCAAATGGTGTTTAGAAAAGACATCCTGGTATTGTTCCAACAATGTCACCAACTGTGTTTTCGTAGACGGGCTTACCTCACAGTGGTCAATGTCAACATCTACCAAACCACACTTCTGAAGTCGTTGTTTGAGATTTGTGTGTTGGCTGTGTTCACCTTGAACAACATTAACTGAGTCATTTTCCTTTTGGCATTTGCCTTGAAACAATGAAATATCTTTAACAGCAATGCACGGAGAGACATCTGCTAACTTGGAGTTCTTCCTTAGGGTAAGTGGTTTGTTTGTGATGTTAGCAACTTTCATTGGAGCCCAGCCATCTCCCCACAAAGGTGTGATCACTCTGCCGACCATAATGCCACGTGGTACACACTTGGATGTTGAAGACTCCACCATGACTGTGCTCCCAGGTGACATTGCTATGTTTTTGGGCAATCTGCCCCATAACAAGTATTCTTTTCTGGGGAGGAGTGTCACTGCTTGTGTCAGCTTCACTGTACCCACTTTTTCAGGGACATCTGCACCCCTCCACCTTGTGAGGTTGGCCATCATTTCCAAAAACTGCTCACATTCAGTAGACTCCTGTGTATTACATGAAATAAGCTTCCAGTAATTTTTGTCATTTTTCAACTGGTGCAAAACAACCCAAAAACATCATTTTTCAACAAGTCAAATTCTGACAAGTCAAGTAAGGGTGGACCATTATCTTCTGAGCCAAAATCGGCCAAATTTTGAATTCTTTTTTTTTTACACAAAACACATAAAAATGAAA